>VYZV01004361.1:60125-127973 GCA_013401275.1 Pandion haliaetus | reverse complement strand
AAAGGAGGATGAGAAGGGGGGGAAAATGCAGACACCCCCCCACCCCGGCCCCCTGCATCTCCTGCTCCCAAAAGAGCTGCTGCAACAGCATCACCACCGCAGCGACTGACTGCAGCCTTGATCCAGTCCAGGCTTTCTACAGATCCCTACTGGAAGGAAGCCATTTTGCTTGAGTGTATTTCCAAGAAACAGTTGACAGGCTTGGCACAGCTATTCCTGGAAATGTTCAATAGGTCATCTTCTGGAAGAGAATGCCTGACTGACGGAATTGAACAGATCTTGTTCTGCGTGCTGCACACTGTTCGCTCCCTCCCTCTCTTGCGACGGCTTGGCGTTCGCCTTCACACCGTGCCCAGGTCCCCCCACCCCCTTGGCATCCCCCCTGCCCCGGCTTAAGTGATGCACCGGCTCTGCACCCAACCTGCTCTGCACCAAAGTGGCCCGCAGGATTTGGTGTGCTGCGAGCCGTATTTCCCTCCTGGCAGCACCGCCGTGGTTGTCCTGCGCTGCCAGAACAATTGCTGCGTGAAGGCGACCGGCCCCAGACTGTAAATAACGGCGCTGCCCCTTTGCACACGCACACTGGTGCAGTGGAAATCTTGTGCACGTACACGCACACACGCATGTGGTGACACGGGCTGTCCTACTCCGCTGTCCCTCTGAGCTGAGGAAAACACCGGAGACGGGCTTTTAGCTTTTACAGCGTGTTGCTGTTTGCCAGCAGCAAGGAAGTGCAGGGTGAAGTCATGCTAGGAGAAAGTTGCTTAAGGTGAGGCATGCCGGTGAGAAAAAAAGTGGAGCTCCACGTTGGGTGGTTTCTTCAGCGCTCCTCCTGCCTTTAACCTGTTCCTGGTTGTAATTGCTCTGGCGAGATCTATTTCCTTTGCTGATTTTGGGGCGGATCCTGGCACCTCTTGCTAACTGAGGAAAAGGTCTTGGACAGCGATACCGGCCCAGCCTGAGCCAGGGCAGGTCAGGATGCCTCGCTGGCCATCCCACCCAGGGCGAGGAAGTGCTGCCGTGTGCCGGGATGGCCCCGCTGGTGGCAGCGGGGAGGGTCTGCGAGCAGGGGCAGTCACCCAGCCTCCCCAGCGTCTGTTTACCAGCCTTGGCATGTGGAGAGTGCATGGGGTTGCGCCCTCAGGGCAGCAGCCAGGGAGGAGAGTTGCTCCATTTTAGAAAAGCATGCAAGTTTGCTCCCCGCGAAGTGCCATAGCCTAGCTCTGCGGTGTCCCACCCCAGCCTGGCTGCAGAGGAGAGCTCGCGTCCCCCGCTGCATCTTAGCTCCAGGGTCAGGCTTGCCCTTCTGCCCACAACAGGTATTTTCTTCCCATGTTCAGAGAGATTTAGCATGGCTGCCTGGGTTTAATTCTGGCCTAGATATTTCCTTATCATGTTAAAGGATCTTTGCTTCTGCATCAGCACAGCTCAGCAGGTATATGCTGATCGCACCAGCAGCAGCCATGTAATGCTCCCTGCCCCTGTCCCACAAGAGGAGCATGAGCTGGGCTTGTCTTCGTGTCCCTCCCCAGCGGCGTGAGGTGGAAAAGGGCCGGGAAGGACAACTGCAGTGTTTAGCTGGGATGTGGTACAAAGAGCCACCCTTGCCTCTGCATTTGGGTTGTGGTAATTCTGCAGGTTAAATATTGTCTCTGCCCTGAGTCCCATGAGCTTTTTCTTACTCTTCTGCAGCCTGCGAATGCAGCTGTTCACTAAAATTATTTTTAAATAACGCTCTGCAGGTTCTGTGTTGTCCCCCTTCAACTCTATCCACAAATAATGTGCTTGCTCTCTGCCAGGAATTAAATTTCATCCATATCTGTAAAAACATCAAGACAAAACACACTCAGCTCAGTTGCCAGAGCTGGCAGCAGCCCCGCTGGGTCCCCAGGCAGAGGCTCAGAGAAGCCTTCCCTTTCCCCATCTCACATCGTGGGTACATTGCACTGCTGCTTGATTTCCCCCATATTGCCCCCTCCCCGATTCCCAGTGGCCAGGAGCTCATCTTGTCTGTGGATTCCAAAAACTTTTTTAGCATACAACCACAGAGCTATAATAGGTTTTAATGAAGAACCACAAATTTTAAGACAGGAAAAATAAGGACTGAAAGGTACTCTTCGTGCTACCAATGCAGAGGTGAACACGCAATGGACACTCGGTCCCACACCTCTGGAGCACACCCACTTCACACCTCCCCCCTCACTCTTGGATGTTGCATTTGAAAAAGGCGAAGCAATTTTTCAAGGAGACAGTAAAACCACTGCCCCTGTTTACCGGTGAGCGGAGAGGTGCGCAGGGGAACTACACCGAGCTGACAGCTGATGGGGCACCCAGGCCACCAACTCCAAAGGAGAAGTGCCCCCAAAGGGGACCATGGGGCTCAAGGCTGGTCACCCCCATTAGAAACACAGGAACCAACTGTGAAGTTTAGCCCAAAATGAGGACTTTCCTCAGAGCTGGGGAAGGTATGAAATGAATGATTCATTTCAGAGAAACTCTTTCATAGGGAGAAAGTTGTAACCCTTCTGACTACGGAATAGGAACATGCCTTTACTCCTTAGGCTTTACTCTACCTCCAAAGCGTGGGACTGAGGAACACTTCTCCCACAGACACCCTCTTACGCGTGGATGCAGGTGCTTGCTGCAACATGTTGGGCTGAGAGCAGTGCCTGTGGCTTCCCTTCCTCCTTCCCTTGCCCCAGCCCCTGTGGGTCCTCGCATCTGCTGAAGATAACCCCAGGCACGAATGCACCATAGACCTACTGCCGTACTTCTCTAAATTGAGCTTGCTGTGTGATACACCTGCCCTGTAACATGGATAAAGCTGTGTTTTTCCAAATCTATGCCTTCTAGTCCTTTTTTGATGCATTAATAAACATCTCACACCATCATTTGTTGCTGACTTAATTACTGGTTGTCACCACTCAGCAAATACTTCGAACAGCTGACAGTGGGAAACACCCCATCATGCACAGTATACAAGACAAGCTTTTGAAAAAAGACCTCTAAAATAAAACAGGAGTCATTCATAGTGACACTTATCAGGGTCCTTGCCTCCTAGTGGGTGGACATACAGAAAAATGTGCAAAAATCTTTTATCCGGCATTCATTCATTCAGAAAAAGCTTCTCAGAGACTTCGTGTAATTTTCGGAAGCTTGGGCACGCCGGTGGGACCAGCTGCCATGCCTTCCCCCAGGCTAGCACAGTGTAGAGTGGTGGGAGGACCTCCTGGAGCTGGAGGCTTTGCAGGGCTGTGCCAGGCTGAAGAACACACCTTTCACCTGATGTTCAAGAGACCACTTTAATGTGAGACTTGCCGAGTCTGCAGGAAAAGCAGTTGATGGCTAAATGCAAGTAGGTTGGGGTAAGAGTGGGGAAGGGGTGTAGCAGAAGGGGACAAGTTGTGGGTTTTTGAGTAGCTGCAGAACTCATACTCCTCTGGCTGAGAAAGAAATCCTAGCTTACAGTTTGGGACACGATTCACGTGGAAGATACATCTTTTAAAACATACAGTGTTTATTAATTGAATGTGCTCTCCTTCCCTAAACCTAGCTTCCCTATAGCTCAGTGTCTGCTGACACTGACAGGCAGCTGACAGGCAGCTAACAGTCAGCACTGCTTTGTCATTTTTGTTTAGAGCTGTGGTTTTTTAGAAGCTATTTAGAAATGTCTCTTCCATTTTACTTGCCTGTGTATCTCCCTGCTGTCTGGCCAGCTTGTGGCTGATAATTCTCAGTGACTCACAGATAAAACCTATTAAAAAAAAACCCTAAGCAGTGACGCACCAGATGTGCAGTGAAATGTTAAAAACATGCTATGACTTTTTAGGAATACATGCAATTAATATTAAACAGATGCTTGAAGTTTCCTGCACAGCTGTTTCTCTGTTACGTGTCATGACTTTTAATGGCACTGAGGTGAGACACACAGACATGAGGAAATGCAAGACTATTCCAAATTCAAGCTTTTAAAATTCTAGCAACAAAGAGGGGAAAAAAATAAAAGCCAAACCGCCAAACCTCTCACAAGGCACAAAATGGAACATTTTTACTTGGGTGCTTCACAAAGCAGACAGTGAAGTATCTCGGTCAAGGTAGCCTATACCATCTACTGCTTGGTAGTTTATCACCTCTGTTAGGCAATCTAGTCTTTATTGGCTTCCTCCTATATATCTGTTTTTGTAGCAGAGATCCACTCTGTGTTTATACACAGCTAGGACTAGAACTGGATTACAAGGCTGCATTTTGTTTCAGAATCCCCCTTGCTGTGTGTGAACTGTTTATACAAACTGAGTAGGTCTTTTTCCAGGGAAGCTTGTCTACCAAGTTTCAATTTCCTTTTATTGGATACACCAGCTGTTTATTACCCCCTGAAAGGCCTCCCTGAAACTAACATTGTCAGGACCTCCACGGCTGGTGAGGTGGCAACATTACTGCAGGGGCCATCAGTGTTGGCAGCCAGGACCACCAGGAGCTGAAAGCACTTTGTCTCAAAAACCAGGCCCTTCGGGTGGGATTGGTTTCATCTGACACCAGGGATGGGATTCATCTCAATGTACATACCTACAGCTGAGCTAGGCATCAGTCATAGTCACTGGGGTGTGAATTCATCTGTCTCATCCTAGCAAAAACATAAGGAAAGGTAGATGAATTGCACCCAAAAGGTGCCTGCTTCTCTCCCTTGACTATAAAAGGATGTGATGGGGATCAGCTCCCACGTAGGTGTCTCTACGGTAGATCTCTAAAGTTAGATGGATCCTTCTCTGGCTTTCTAATGCTAAATGGTAGGCCAAAGCAAGTCATCTACATTCCCTTGACAGCCAGCTGACAAGAGATCCCTCTAGAAGATGTCACCCGCATCTACCCAACAGGTGGGCTGAACTGCCTGCCAATGGTGCCCATCTTCATTCTGCTGTCTATGGGAGCAGTGAAGGCTACATGCCTGATCTTTAGCTGGTGAAAAGCTAGAAGGGATGAAGTCAGGTCTCCATCTTGTAGGGTTACTTTGCTTCAGGATCACACCCTCACCCATGACCTCAGTAAGGCCTCAGCTCATCTTTTGGCTGGCATGGTGCAAATGCATCGGTGCTTTCACGTTTCCTTGGCTATGTTTTCTGGCTCCAGGGTTAAGCAGTTAAAGTGACACAGGAAAGCTTCTGGATGCTAAGCAGCTCCACCGCAGGCACCTGACAGGCCCTTACCCATAGGGTGCAGTTCCCCTCCCACCCACTGCCCTCCCTCCCAAGGGGATCTCCTGCGGCCCCAAATTCTTGCTGTTGCTCCCCATGTCCCTTTGGAGGCTTGTTATAGTTCTGATATTTGTTCTCTCGCTATTCATTGTGCCTTCTGTGGGGAGTCACAGCCAGTTTATCAGCTACCAGGAGCATGCTTTCTGGGCTGAAAAGCAATTTCCTTTTCTCCTCTTATTGCAGGACCTTAAGAAGGGTTTGATTTATGCCATCAGTATTAGGTTTAAAAATCTTCAGCTTCACCTAGGTACATTTCCTGGAGATCGGCAATGCTTAGTATAGTAAGCATTCAGTAATGCTTAACAGATGAGCAATTCTGTTATGCCATACGATCATCTCTTATACACTAGGTCTGGATTTTTCCAACCATGTTAGTTACAGCCACTGTCAAATGGTGCCGTTCATCTTTTCCTCTTTCTCTTATCAAGCTTATGTTCCCAGGAGAGTTCACAGCAGTGACGTGGCAGCCCTTCAACGCGGCTTCTGATCAGCTGCACTTCTGGCTTACTTTTGTGCAGCGCTCCTACTTTGTTGCTGTAATGGCCCTTAAAAAACATAAGCGTTTGCCAACATGCTCAAGTACAGGAGAACACAATGGCACTATTTGAGAAATGCTGGCTTTTTAATGAAAAACACTGCTGTTTGCCAGTGGAAGTGTCATTCACCACTGCATGGATAGCTCCAGCTCAACAGGCCACACTCATCGTTGCAGGATTTCTGCTGGGCTCATCAGCAGTACGCCACGGGGGCGGCTGCTCTGGCCATGCCCGCATGGAGCTGTGCTCCTGCATGCTCCAGGGCACTTGCACAGCACACCCAGCCACCAGCTTCCATGTTGTCAAGATCGGTGAAGCCCAGGCTGCCTGGCTGTCCTGGTTTCAGCTGGGATAGAGTTAATTGTCTTCCTAGTAGCTGGTACAGTGCTATGTTTTTGAGCTAGGTATGAGAAGAATGTTGATAACACACTGATGTTTTCAGTTGTTGCTAAGTAATGGTTAGTCTAAAGTCAAGGCTTTTCGGCCTCTAATGCCCAGCCAGCAAGAAAGATGCAGGGGCACAAGAAGCTGGGAGGGAACACAGTCAGGGCAGCTGACCCAAAGTGACCAACGGAGTATTCCATACCATGTGACGTTTTTAGGAACTGGCGGGGATCGCCGCTCGGGGACTAACGGATGCGTCAGTCGGCGGGTGGTGAGCAATTGCATTGTATATTCCAATCCTTTTATTATTACTGTTGTCATTTCATTAGTGTTATCATTATCATTATTAGTTTCTTCTTTTCTGTTCTATTAAACCATTCTTATCTCAACCCACAAGTTTTAGTTCTTTTCCCGATTTTCTCCCCCATCCCACTGGGAGGGGGGGAAGTGAGTGAGCGGCTGCGTGGTGCTTAGTTGCTGGCTGGGGTTAAACCACAACACTGGCCTAGCAGCCGTCCGCCTTCGAGCCCTACTAGGAAGGCACCCGGATGGCTCCTGCGCCCACTGAGGCCGTGTGGTACCGCTGTGGGGTGGACAGGGAAGCAGGAACAGGCAGGCCAATGGCACCTTGCATGCCTTTGCCCTCCAGCAGGGAGGTGTCTGCGCGGGGCGATGGTAAGAAGGTGCAAGATGGACTGAAACGTGCCACCGCAGTATACCCTGAGGGTCCATGCAGGCCCACACTGAGAACGTCCGTGGTGGGGGAGGCAGAGCAGGACGGGCTGCGAGCGTGGGGTGGGCGTACAACGAAGGGGAACCCTGAGGAGTGAGCAGGAGCACAGGCCTCCGTGGTGGGCCCAGGTCTCACCTGTTCCTCTTCTCCACGCTCAAGGTGCTTTATTCATAACACTTAGGAGAACAAACCTGCATTTCTAAAACAAGACACTCGAGAGAGGTTTTGAAGCAGCTGATGCTTCTGTCGACTTATTTCAGTTCCCAAGGAACCAGCTGTTTCAGTTGCCAGTTCGTTGAAGCAAGGCTATGCATCGACTTACAGCCCCGCACCAGAGCCGGGCAAGCCCCTTCCCGCCTCAGAGCAGCCGGCAGGTTTCTGCAGCCGATGGAGCCTGACCTTCTCGTGATGCTCTCCAGCTCCACCAAAGCTGCACCCAATGGCTTAGGTGGTTAAACACGTCCCAAACCCGGGGCCCGAAAGCCAGCAGGAGGCCTTGGATGGGGTGGCCGGGGCTCATCACCCAGCCTTGCACGGCGCATGTCCCGGTGTTGGCCTGGCATCACATCACCCCGTGTGGGGAGGTGGTGGTGGCCACGCACCCCTTGGGCGGCGCTGGGTGGGCAGCAGCTATGGCCAGAAGTGTTTGCTGTCAGCCATGCTTGGCCAGGTGCCTGCTGGTGCTTCTTTCGGGTGACGACTTTGCTTCAGTCGCTCATGGCTTGTCACCTTGCCAGGATGCACGCCTCGTGGGATTAGCTTTTGGAAATCGCAGCTGCGTGCCCTGTGAGCAATGTCCCTTCTAGGAAAACATGTTAAACCTGGAGCCAGCCCGTCAGCTGGATTTCAGGGTGAAATCTGACGTGTTCGTTGTGTCTGCCTGGGAAAAGGGAAAAAAGAGAAAGAAAAATCCTACCTGCTATGGCACCTGCTGGCGTCAGAGGACACATTTCCCGGCACGTGGCCTCGTGGCAGGGATGGGGAGCCAGCAGGTGGGGAGCTCCTTCCATCCTCTCCCTCCTCTCCTGATCCCTTTATTCGTGTCCTCTACACGCTCATGCACACGTGTCCCTCTGTGACCTGTTTGCTATTCCCTGTCTTTACCAGGCGCCCAGGCGCTGACTCACCAGAGCCCCGAGCTGACATGGAAGCAGAGAAGCCAACAACCCGTGACACAGAGCCCGGTCTGCAGCTGAAACAGAAAAATCACAGTCCTCAAATTCACAACAGGCCAGTCAGCCAGACTCAGGGCTTCATTTCCAGTCTGGTTTTCTTCAGATCTTTGCTATTACTCTTGCTTGCTTCTATTATGTGGCACTTGCTTTAGATAGCTAGTTTCAGGGTTTTGGGTGGGGTTTTTTTCAGAGTTCTGTAGGACCCAAATATTTGGTGCTGGGTGAGAAAACCTGTGTGTATCACAAGGAAGAAAACCTCTGCTCGCCTCTTCAAGGCCCGTGTTGACACGCTTTACACCATGGCTGAGAAGCATGCCCATGCTCCTCAGAGCTCTCTCTGCTCTGCAGAGGTTTGAGTGCTCCACCCTGCTCGCTGTGCAATGGCCGCTTGCTCAGACAGCAAACCCCAAGCATGCGTTAAGTAAATAATCTCGGGCTCGCTACGCCTTCGTCAAACTCGGCTCATCAGAAGTCTGCATCGCTCTGCAAGTTGCAGCCTGAAGCAGTTTCTCAAATGTTGCAAAGTCAGGACCAGCAATGGAGAGGAAGGATATGTAATTATTGAAGCTCATTTCACATGCAGACATCAGACCCAACGGCACAGTGAGCCCAGTGCGAAGCAAGTAAAATTCCTTCAGAAGGCTTGATTTCCCAGGTTCCTACATGGCTTGTTTGTTAATCCTGAGATTTTTCTCAGAAGTCTTTATTATCCAGAACAGGGGTGTGTGCTGATTGCATGCTGCTTCTTGGAAATTACTGGGAGGCAACTTACTGGGAGGTAATTCTAGATGGGAATCTGAACAAAAGGTGTTGCTTAAGCATTTTGAAGAATAATTGAGCACTTGCTATGCAGTTTGTTTAATAACCTGAAAGACGGATCCTTATCAGGAGTCTCCACATGCTCTAGTTACTCAATTGCTTTCTTATTTAAATAAAGCCTAGCAAATGTGTCCATAAAAATAAAATTACCTCATAAAAGGTGGTATCCTTGAGGTCTGCCTGCTCAGATAATTGAAAGTTTTACTTTCCTGTTAGTATCTCTTTATATCCTTTTTTTTACAGGGCTGTTGGGTGTCTTTTGGGCTTTCAAAGGCAATTACTGTGCCATGTGTCCCCAGTGCCATTCCTGTTAAGGTGCCATGAAGGCAAATGTGGTTGTGGGCTCGTCCCAACTGGCCTCAGCCAAGTGGGAACGCTCCAAGCCCCTTCCTGGAGTTCACAGGGTTCTGAGCTGGGAAACATCACCCTCCTGGTGGAGAAAGTAGCACTAAAAAATCAAAATGAACATCAAAGGAGTGCAAGAGTCTCTGCGTGTCTACTTCCTATGCTGTTCAGTGTGCATGCAAAAAAATACCCCCACTCTAGTTTGCAATGGTTCCCTTCAGGATAATCCAAAATTAACAGCGCAGATGGAAGATTAGAGTCAATAAAAATAACATAGCTAATGATTGAAATCACAGTGAACAGCAACACGCAGATGTCCCAGGTGCTAGAAGAGTTTGCGTATTTTGAAAGTCAGAAGGGCTAATTTTGAGGCCCGTGCCTGAGCTGCATGCCATGGGGCAGGCTGACTTACAGATGTGGAATGGCCAAGTGCGAGCATCCCGGTCACAGGGCTAAACTCACTCTAACAGCACAGAAATCAAACCAGGAAGCAAGTGCTGGGTCAGCTCTGAATTGAAGAAGAAAAAGGCATTGCTAATCAGAAAACAGCTCTGACTCTGGAAATGTATCTTCAACTAGAAACATTGCTGATGGGATCTGCACTTGAGCAGTGCTCCCAGCTAAGGTGGTGTCCTACCCTGCCCTGAGCCTATTCATGGAGGAGACTCTGTCATGCAGAAACAGGACTTTGGGCAGTTAAATATTATGCCTCAACACACATTCCTCAGGAAGGGCTATGACAGCATTCACAGCAGTAATAACTAGCCAGCAATTGAAAACAGCCTCTGAGTGTATGCTGCAAGGAGTTGTTAAGGAGGCCTCTGCGTGCCCCCTCTCTGTGAGTGAGCTTGCTGCTGGTATGGAGGAGGTCTGAGTGACATCCCGGCAGCTGATGGCCTCTCTGCATACACCATGTGAACGTTAATACCAGCCTGGCAATTCACATTGCTCACTTTGCCCTCTCAGGGTCTAATGGGTTTGTCCCTCTTCTGGGCAGAGGGCAGTTCAAGTACTTGGCTCATTCAATCCTCTATGCCCTTTTCTAAGTCTGATAGTGAGGGCTGGTGCTGCGTAGGTCAGAAATGAGAGTCCTAAAGACAGAAGGAAGAAAGTGCCTAGTTCGTTTTGCACAGACTGCCATTAGGTTGCGTTTCTTTCGGGTTAATGTGGGTTTGGATCCTTGATCTCGAGGTGGAAAACTCCATGAATCTATTAACAATCTCCTGAGCCATCAAATCCCACCTCTTAGGGTATTATTCATATTCCAGAACTCAAAATTATCTCGGTTTTGGAAACATACCGATACCCTTTGCTGAATAGCTCCACTCCTCTGTTCTTTTCCTTCCTCATGATGCTTACTTTGAAGTGAATAGTGCAAAGTAGCACTTGAGGCAGTGAAAAGAGGACCCCATAACCTAGAGTGCTTACTACACCCACAAAAACCCCTTTCCTTTTTATTGCCCCAAATCCATAAAGACCGCTTTTCAAAGGGAGGTAGTAAAAGTACCACGCTTCAGCAGGTTCCAATTAAAGAAGGCCTAATCCAAAGCGCACTGAAGTTAATAAGAGACTTTTTGTCTCTTGGCTGTTGGGGCTTGGACCAGACATCAGTGTCAGAAATGGTATCTCTAACACGTGCAGACATTTTAATGCAGTCACTGCTGCAGGAGTGCCGGGAGTCCTCCTGTGCCATTATCAGCTTTAGTGATCATTCAGCTCCCCCCAACAGCTTCAAAGCAAAATTGCCAATTCATCTTTTTTCACAAGTAAAATGCAAAGTTCAGAAGTGAATTCTGCTAAAACATATACTTCTTTTTTTAATCTGGAAAGGTATTTTGAAAGATTATTTCCATTTCCGGCAAATGTTCCTTTTTCTCAGGAAATCAGTTAAAAAAGACCCTGTATTCAGGCCAAAAAAAGCCAAATCAACTGGATTTATTTTTAGGTCTATTTATCAGGTGCTAGAAAGACACCTTGAAAGTCAAAATTCTTTTCATTTAGCGAAATCTGGACAAAGCTTTTGAATATTCATTATAAATACACAAAAGCTTTTAGGAACTGCCTTTTCAGCTCTACTTCTGCTATGCCTTGACATTCGTCTATGGCTATGGTGAATATGGAAGCTTATAAACAGATTAGCTTTCAGAGACTGTTTTTATTTCCAGTAAGAAACAAAATTGGCAGCATGGCCACATTTAGCATCAGATGAGCATGCCTTTTATGTTCTTTGAATATAATATGACTTTGTTTATTTTTCCAGCCTTTTGCAAAATGTTTTATTCCATAGATCAATGACTGTTTTAACACATGACTCAAGATGGAAATTTCCCCCACATCATCTGGGAGAAGCGTCTCAAAGATGACTGCATTTTTGACTTACTCCAGACTCCAGCCACCGTTCAACACAGCATAAAGCCTCCTTGACATGGTTCTGCCCTGAGGAGATCCCTCCTTTGTGGTCATCTGTGCTGCTTTGTACAGGTGGGAAGTAGTGCTCTTAGGCCTTGCCTGTCGCTATGCCGAGTCCACCTGTACTTGCGGAGTACAAAACAGCTTTTATAAAGCCTACTTACCACTTAGGAGAGTTAAATGGGATCTCAAAGGCTCCTTTATAGACCAAGGAAGACAATCAATGACTACTTTTTCCAAGCCATCCATTTCAGTGGAAGGCCCAGCAGGGCCCACCTTTATGCTTTCCTCTCTCAGGGCTCCTAAACACTGCCACAAGTAAGTAGATAGCAATAATACCATTTTCACTAGAAAGGCTTTTTCAACATTGGTTAAGAAACCCAAACCCATCAGAGAGCAGTTGCTGCTGGCTAACCTATGCCCCTAAGCCCAGGCGCTAGCCCGAAGCCTGGAGTGGCCCCGCGCCTCGCTGCAAGCGATCAGCAGTGGAAGAGGGATGAGCCCTTGCCAGGGGCTGCTCCTGGCCATCAGCTGTGGCCCGTGCACCCGTCCTGGGGCACGGCAGGCAGGGAGGACAGGAGCCCCTGCACAAGCCCCCCTGTCATCACCCAAACTGGTGGCGCAAAGGAGTTGAGGCGAAGGGAAGATGGGGAAATTCTCTCTGAGTTGCCTCCCTCCTGAACAATACTCAAGTCACAGGCTTGTCTACAAGTGAGATTTAAATAAATAACATTTGCTCGCAAATTAGCCAGAGAAGAATAAACGTTTTAAGACCTTTTGGCTGTCCTAAGAGCGAATAAGAGGCCTTGCTATACATCTGAAGAATTACATTGTCTTAATTGCATCCTTGTGCAAAATAAAGCATTACATACAGAAGAAAAATATTTTTCAGTGGATGGAAAAATCCACTGGGTTAAAGGAATACTACTGTCAAGTTAAATGTGTCTCTGCATTTGTGTGGTGCAAAAACAAGCTTTAATAAAACTGAAGAGTCTAATAGGAACATTTCCATGAATTTAAAAATAACAGCAATGGAAACAATCTCATAAAATAAGTAAACATCTCCCTTCAATATTTGCAACTCAAGTATTACAGCATTAATTTAGGGCCTGGGAATGTGAAAGTAACTATAAATTACGAATTAAGTGCTTTGTTCTACAATACGAGAGGCCAGGTTTTAAATTCCTTGTCTAGCCGTGGCTCCCGTACTTTCAGTACCACTGCTGGGATGCTGAATTTAGCCCACCTAAAGACCAATTTAAATGGAGAAATTACCTGACACGATACTCACCCATCAGGTTTCCACTGGCCTGTAGTAGATACACAGAAGGATACCTGACTTGTAAGGAAGGCTTCTTTGGTGTGACACTTCATACCTACTCCAGGCTGTTTTCTTAACCATTAAAAAGACTCTGAATAGATCAGTTATGGATAACCTGACATTGGTCTTACAAATTAAGAAGACGAAATGCAAAGTTCACCCAAAGAAGAAGGTACCAGGGCCCCGTGAGTGTGCCCGTTACACTGCTTTACTGCCCAGACTCGTTGCCTTCCCAGAGCATGGCACTCATGCTGGGTTAACTGGGGATGACTCCCTTGGAGACCAGTCTGTTTCAAGACTTGGTCCATGCTGGCTCAGAACAAGATAAGGTACTTGCATTTATGTCACCGGGAGCCAGCTTCTTCCTCTAAATCAAGTTTACAGTAGTTTCTCCTGTTGCCCATCTCCAGCTTTTGTTCCTCCAAACCGCTGCCAAGGGCACTGCTTTGCCCCTCTTCCCTAACATGCAGACCATGCTCCTGCCCATCTCACTGGCAGAATTGCTTCAGAGTCCTCATCACACTCCCTAAGCTGGGCTGTGCTCATATGAATTTGCCAAATGTCTGTATACCTGCTCTAGGATGGTTTTCAACCAAAAAAAGAATATGCTGGAATTAAAGCATTGTGAAACAGAAAAATAAATAAATCCCAAGGCCTAAAATGATTTACACTGTTTATTTGGGATTTGTTGATAGACTTAAGCTCCATAAGTAGCCATAATAGGATATGATTAGTTAAGATCTGAGTGAGGTATAACAGGATCATGATTTACTGAAGGTCGGACCTGTATAAGAAGACTAAAACCAGAATGCCACCAGACTGATCTGGGACCTGCAGGAGCTGATCCTGCCAGGGTATGTTTTCCTTTCCATGCTTCTGAAAAACAAGGCAGAAAGGATTTCCTTAAAACCTCTTTTTCCTAATTTCCCAAATGTCTTCCAAAATCTAGGTATAGGAAGAATTTAAAAAAAAAAAAAAGGCAGTAACATTCATTCTTGCCCCAATAAAGACTTCTGACAAGGCTGTTAAGTTGTTAAATTATATGGGGCAGATCTTGTAGGACGGGAAGTTACTTGGCAATGACTCTGTAGATGAAACAGTCTACCATAACTTACTCATAAATAGACCTGGAAACCCTGCACGCAAACTTTGTTCCTCATTTACTGCAAACTGCTCAGGGAGAATTAAAACGTATTCCGCCTCTTATCATCAGGTCTCAGAGAGCAGCTGGTCACTTCCATCGTCCTTGGATACATACCCTGTGGACTGATCCCCACTTACCTGGTCAGCAAAAACCTCAGTGGTTTCTTCCAGCAGGAAGAAAATCTTGACAGGAGGAAGGAGGAGAAAACCCCAAGCTTTACTGTTCTTCTGGATAAAATCTAATCGTCACTGGCGGTACAATTACAGCTGGCGAAGAACTGGGGACAGCGGAGTTGAAGCTGCCCCCATTAGGTGCAGAAAAGCTGGTAGAAAGCAAACGAGCCTGGTGGATGGCACAAGCTGGAAGGAGAGCAGTGGGGAGTTCATCTTGACTAGAAAGGACCTGCAAGCTTCAGTACCCTGTTGGACATGCAGTGGTCAGAGAAGGGTGCCTACGGACACTTGACCTAAGAGTAAAACTTTTGTGAAACAAGATTGCCTGGATCCAGAGCACAGTACAAAGACACAGCAGGCACCTGGTTGTCTCCCAGTTTATTAGTGGAGACAAACATGGACAGCTTAGAAGTTGTCTCATTTTTTAGGTCCCTTCTTGCTCTGTTTGCCTGTTCCTCCCTATCTTCTGGTCACTTTTCTACTGCGTCTCTTCCCTGAGAACTCCCCACCCATGCCATGCTAAGAGATGGCACACAGGTACAGTGCCTGTCTCCTTGCAGAAACCTACACGCATTAAATAATAATGGGAGAAACCCTCACAGGCACACTAGGTTCCTGTTACTTCCACTTAGGGCCGGCTTCAAAGGCAGACTAAGGTGGCAGCCATCTATCCTAGCAAGAAACTGTATGTGGTAAAACTTATATAAATGTGAAATTAGCCACCTGCAATAGCTATTGTAAAATTGTTAAATTAGTAACAGTGATTATTCTCATTTCTTGCTGGGATATTGGGGCACTAGCATGGAACAGCAGTAAAAAAGGCTCCTACATAGTCCAGAAAATAGGTTAAACCAAGTGTTGCTCCCGCAATGAAACCAGAAACCTTGCTGAAATCACTGCAGGGCCGCTTGCTTGTAAGGACTTTAAGTGTCACCCTATATCCCCACTGGAATACTACAAAAGTGAACAGGAAAGAGTGATCCAGTTTTTAATGCCTGCTAAAAATTAATCTGGCATGAAAAGAATTACAAGTCACAAGATGCCACAGAAAACTGGAATGTTTAAGCTTAATAAAACCACAGTTCCCAACCCCATTTTTTCCCGGTTTGAGGCATCAGATCTTCAACATACATTTTCGTGAATCCTCTTTATTTAATTTAACGAACTACTTGAAAGCTCCCAATCAATAGCAAGGCTTCACTCAAGCATGTACTGTATCACAGAAGGATCCACTTCTTCTGCCATCAGACCAGCTTGCAGACTTTGGACTGTTGCTTTTTTCCCCAAACGCTGTCTCCACAGGACAAACGCAGCTACGATCTGTGACTGCAGGTTGTGAGGGTGATTGACTTTACATCGATAGATGTCAGTATGGGACAAACCCAAGCACAGAACTATGTGCTCCCATTCGGGTCCCAATCTCCTCGCAAGCTTGTTCAGCTGCTGATCTGTTGGTGAAGTCTTCAAAATACATGGGGCAATTTCAGTTATAGCTGTAAAAAAAAGAAACAGAAAAAGAAAATGCATACACATGTCACTAGGCAATGCTGCAAATATTAATGTAAGACCTTGACAGAGGAGGGAATAAGCAAAGCTGAGGTGAAAGAATTAATTAATTAAAGAAACAGAATACATACTCACCTAGGAAAATTAATTACATAATAGACCACAAGATTAATTAAAGGAAAACTAATGCTCAGCGGACCATACTAGGGAGCCTTGAGGTTTTGGGTGTCAATAATCCAGATATCAGAATTCTACTCCAAAGCCAAGACTTCCAAAAGTAATTACAGATTTTGGGGTGGTGAACAGAAAAGGTTTTCAAGGAACACGTTCCCAGCAGCCATCACCCTCCAAAAATCAATCTGCTTGCACCAGTATGATATAGTGACAGGTGACAAATATGGGACCAATAATACCTTATTACTCGTAATCTTTGGCTCTGTTTATACACTTCAGAAATAATTTTGATTCCTTAGTTACTAGGTATTACTCTATTTTTTTTTCTAAGGGCTGTTCACAGGAAGTTCTTCTGTCTAAGATGCTACTTACTCTCTGTGCCCTGTCATATATGGCAAACTCATCTTGAGGAGACCAGCTTTGGGGGCTTTTCTTCCATTTAAATGAACCCATAATCATGGTTCAGGTGAACCCAAATGAACAGGGCATCAACGCTGTTCCCCAATACAAATTATGCGTCCTTATCCCTCATCCCAGTTGTAGTAACACTCCTGAAAACAGGCATGTATGTACTAAAGCCCCATTCATCTGGCCTTCTTGAAGCTGTTTTCAGGAGAGGGCAAGGAAATCCCATGTTCACTCTGAGATTTCTGACCTATGTCCCGTAGTATCACCCACATACCCAACATGCCCCAATACGCATTCTTCATCCATGAAGACAATTAGCATCAGACTGGTACCTGACTCATGGAGGACAGGATCAATACAGCTACCAAAACAGCTTTCACAGTGTCCTGGTTTCAGCTGGGATAGAGTTCATTTTCTTCCTAGTAGCTGGTACAGTGCTATGTCTTGGGTTCAGTATGAGAAGAATGTTGACAACACACTGATGTTTTCAGTTATTGCTGGGTAGTGTTTAGAGTAAGTCAAGGATTTTTCAGCTTCTGATGCCCAGCCAGCAAGAAGGCTGGAGGGGCACAAGGAGTTGGGAGGGGACACAGCCAGGGTAGCTGAGCCAAACTGGCCAAAGGGGTATTCCATACCATGTGACATCATGCCCAGTATGTAAACTGGGGGGAGTTGGCCTGGGGGGCAGATCACTGCTTGGGAACTGACTAGGCATCGGTTGGCGAGTGATGAGCAACTGAAATGTGCATCACTTGTTCTGTATATTCTAATTCTGTTATTATTATCGTTACTATTATTATTATTTTCTCTCTTTTCTGTCCTATTAAACTGTCTTTATCTCAACCCATGAGTTTGACTTTTTTTTCCAATTCTCTCCCCCATCCCACTGGGTGGGGGGAGTGAGCGAGCAGCTGTGTGGTGCTGAGTTGCCAGCTGGGGTTAAACCATGACACAGAGGAAGCATTAAGGTAGCTGTAATTATCAGCGGTGAAAATCTCTTAAGGACTGAATCAAGTATTTCTTACGAACATAAGTGATCTCTTCATGCATTCCCTATGGTAATCTGATCATTTAAAAAGAAAAGCATTAATACAAACAGTGTTAGTAGCAGAGTGAGAATCCAGTGCTATTCAGAAATACACTGTATGGGATCCATCTCACCTAACTACAGATAGCCCCTGCTGAACTAATTATACTAGGATTAATTACTGCTAAGGAGAGAAATAGGCTCTTCTAGAATACAATTCAGATCACTGGAAAGAAGATGTCTAAAATAATCAGATTAATTGCTCCTCTAATTGTGCACATTTCTCTCCCTTGACTATAAAAGGAGCGCTGGGTATAAGCTCAGATGTTGACATTGACGCCGTAAACACCCAGTGCTGGTGAAACGATTCTCCACCTGTAAATTCAAACCACATACCAGTTACTTTAAAAAGGTGCATTTAGAAAAGCAGCATAAGATATCTATAAAGCATATTTGCTCTTCAATACCCTTTACGATCACAAGCTGAATGAAGGATCAATGCAGCCTGCAATTGCTGCTCTACTTTTGCTGCTGAAGATACTGCGTCAAAACAGAGCAAAAATATCCCCAAGAAAATGCTAATTATAGCCTGTCAGTCTGAAGCAGCAGACTCCCTACAGAAGAGCCGCTTTGCAAAATCTAATTTATAGTTCCAATATCATGCTCGCAGTCTCCACTACAGCAGAACAGCAACACTAGAAAGCACCACTCCTTCATTTTATCAAAAGTAATTGTTTTTGCATAGAATACCCAGAGCCTGCAAACGTTCATACAGTTTAAGCCCAATCATACATAAGTACCATACAAAGCTGCTTTGAGTAAAGGGAAAATTGCTTTCTGAAGAGTATTTAGGTCCCTTTGATCTTTCTGTCTCCAGATTGCCAAAGGAACCCAGGACAAGTGGCTGGTTCGGGGACAGGGCAGAGGATGCAGGGCTCCTGAAGAAGGCTGAGCAGTACTGGTGGGGCTGCCCTATGCTGTCATATCACATGTGATACCAGCTCCACAGGTAAGTCAGGACAAGGGAGTGCCTGTCGTGAATGCAAATATTTGAGAATAACTAAAATTGAAAATAAATATAGCTACACTGTGCTGTTGCCAACACTACTTTTTGATATTAAACCCCATTGGCTTATGGTCAGCTACTAAGCATAAAGCAGTGTGCCCAAAGGAGCCCTACCTGCCAGCCTGGGCTTTTTGCTCTCACGCTGGAATTTTTGTGCTTCATGTTCACTAGCAGAATGATTTTATGATACTGAAACGTGATCAGGCAGGGAGGCCTAACAATAATACATGTCAGCTTGTCCATCCAGCCTTTGATATTAGGCAGATTTTTTTACTACAACAAGTATCTTGCCTTCAGCCTGTTATCAGCCCTTTAATAAGAATAAGAATAAAACCCATCCAGGAAATCTTTTCATCTTATGCTACCATCTGATTCTAATATGGATGTGGAAAATTCTGGGACAGAAGACATATGTTAAATTTAAATTTAATACAAAGGACTGTTATTTTAGTTTCTGTGATAGCTCTTTTTCAACTCTGATACAAAGTCACTGAGGAAAATCTGAACCAAGTATTACATGATGGGCAATATTATTTAGAGGTATAGAAAAATATTTAGTAAGATCTTTTAGTTATGCCAAATGCAAAATAACAAAAAGATTTGGGCATGTACTAGGATTAATGCCACTCAATTTAATAAACATAATGCCATTTCAGGTAAAACGGAAATGAGTTTTCTGTGCTCAGCACCCAAGCTGCTTTGAACATATTGCAAAAACATTAAAGATGCCTCTTTTTAGTTATATTTACTACAGACCCTCACTTACAATCTCCGTTTGTCAGGAACTGCCTGAGGGAGGTAATGAGATTACAGCAAAAGTTTCAATTATGCAGATCCTGCAGTTGCATTCGAAAGGTATGTTTAGGATACTGAGACCTCAGTTTTGCAAAAAATGTGAAGCTCCTCTTGCTTTAGGTGGATTTGATCTGGAGCTGTATGTGCTTATGTTAGGTATATGCTTCAGCTTAGCAAAACGAGGACAGCAGTGTTAGACATGGGAAGAAGCAGGGTTTGGGGCACCACTGGAGGGTTTTGAGGGTTTCCCTGGAGAAGGCGATTTGCAGCACCATCACCTCCAGTGAGCACAGCAAGTGAAACACCGTGTTCAGCTGTGGACACAGTCTATGCCGCGAAGTGCCAGGGCCACGCGCTGCGGAGATCTAGAGGCTGAAGTCTCACTGCTCATGCTTAAGCCACTAAGTCCCTGAGGAATGGGGAGCTGACAGCTTTGGGCTGGGGAGCGAGCCAGCCTGGTGCAGAGTTGCTCTCCTGGGAGTGCCGGCCAGCTCGCTGGCACAGTCCTTGGGACCATGAAAATCCCCTTTCTCCAGGCTGGAGGTGGGGAGGACACTCTCCACCCTGGTTTTGGAGCTGAAACCAAGCCAGAGAAAGACCTGCAGCTCCTTCTGTTTGAAGCTGCAGCACGAGGGAATGCACTTCTCCCTGTCTACAGCTCCCACTGATCAAGGAAACTCACCCACCCTAAGCCTTTATCCTAGCTGTCCCAGTTAAAAAACAGGAGATGTTGACAACTTCTGGCCTGTGTGTACCTCTGTGCTTCCAGACCACTGCACAGCCCGGGAGATAGACGGTGCTGGTGAGCGTGGACTGGAAACAGAACTGGATATAAATAGACAGTGTCACAGACAAAACAGAGTAACCCAGAGACCAAAGCTATATATGGGGCAAAGGCAGCCAGTCGCCACTTTTGCCTTTCTTTTTCTTCAGGAGCTCTCCAGCTTTAAGTAGGAGACTCCAAGAAGATATTGCAACAATTAGGGGGATGGAAAATAAACTCACCCCAGCTCTGTCCCACTTGGCACAAGTGGGAGGATGCAAGATAAAGTCCAGTGAAAATGGGCTTTGATTCACTTAAAGACTTTTTTTTTGCTTTTGCTTTCTCATCACCATCTCTAGGTGATGAAAAAAGCTGAGATCATCTCTTAGGCTGTCTTGCGCCACGGGAAAATCTTTTATCAGCATTGAGTAACTGACCTCCCACCCTCCATGCTGTGGAATGCAGTGGGGAGCAAGTGAGCTTGGCTCCAACACAGGACACAGCAGCAAAAAGTGATGAGGCATTTTTGGTGATCTGCAAAGTACCCAGCTGATTCCTCAGAACTGCTAGCAGTCCAAAGTGCCTCATGGTTTTGTCTAAGGGACCCCTCTCCATCTAAGTACAACTTCTCTGTACACAACAAAAAGTATCTGTTGGGAGTTTCAGGGAGCCTTCTTCATTATGCAGCCAATACATTTTTACATGATGCAACACAAAAACAACTTTTTGGCTTTTGCTCTTTGCTCTGTAAAAGGGACTTTGATGGAAATGATGTACCTGAATCCGAAGTGCTGAAAAAGTCTCAATTAGCTGCTGCCTAATCCCGCAAGGACAACTCCACAGACAGTTCAGGAGACAGTTGGGGAGCCAGGGAAAACAATGGCCCACCTCTTGTCTAATAACTATCTAATAAATCTGTCCCTTGGGAAAGGATGTTCTGGTCTCTGCTTCCAGTGCTGCCTCTGTATTTTACCCATTTAAATGACCATGTACATACTCACTGGATAAGAAGACAGAAGCAGCCCTGAAGAAGAGATGGGAATCTAGGTCTCTCTGAGCTGCACATCCTAATGCTGAGGTGCACAGTCAAGCTCCTCTTCATTCCCTTTCTCTTGATAAATCATTCCAGAAAAAAATACAAAGATTTCCCTGGGAAGGGTCAAGAACGCTTCCCAGCCCCTAGAATGGAGCCTGGTGGAGAGAAAACTCTCCGGGGAGTCAAGGGATATGCTGAAACAGAGCAAAACTGCATGCAAGAGCCCTTGGCAGAAACAACGCTAGGCAAGTGCTCCAATTTTAACATAATCACATCAGAAACAGGTAGGTGATTCTGGGCTTCAGAACCTGCATAACTGCAATTGGACTGTAAAAAGAAGTAACTGCTTAGCCATGCATCTGGCCTCAGCATCTCCTACTGATAGGTGTACAGAGTCCTTCAGCGAACTGGACTCAAGTCACTAACTGTTCACTTGACCCTCTCACCAGATCCTGCTCCTAATTTCTGAAGAGTTCAAAGCAAGCATTTCAGAATCCTCTTTAATCGTCCTTCCTGGCATCTGGAGTACAGTTCTTCCCTGAGAAGTGCTGAAGTTAGATCAAGCAGTTCCACGAGCAACAAACCAGAGAAGCCTTGTTTCCCCCAGGTGTGAGTCCTAAAGCTGACACGTGCTTCAGGACTTCTCCAGCTGCTTACCTATTCTCAAGACACTCATGAAATTTCTCCTCTCCACAACAGCAACTAGGCAGGCTTCTTGAAGTTGGCCAACAGCTTCAGAAGCTACTAGGGGTACATGCATACACACAACAGCCCACAGAGGAGGAACACACAGCCTTGGTTACTATAGGAAATTACACTAAAAGGGACTTTGAAGCCTCACAGAGCCATCGTGGCTAACATGCCAGCAGCCAGTGACATGTGGGGCACTTCAGCTAAAGGGAAACACATATAATAAAGAACCTAGTGCCAGGCTCTGCTTCCCTCCAGCCCCCGCGGAGCGCAGTGTGCTGGTTCAACCAGCCTGAGCCATAAAGCCAGTAATGGGTGCTGAACGGGCATAGTCATGGTTGCCAGACCACGTACTGTTTGTTTTGGCGGTTGTGTTATTTTCCAGAATTTATTTAATGACTGAATGTTACAACAGCAAACACCTTGCACATAACCAGGTATATTTGCTTTAAAGTGAAATCCCCTTGGCCTGTGCACAACAGTAGAAGTGGGTCACGAAGCAGAACAACACTTGGCGGATCAGGTTGGGACAGGCTTTCAAAAGCAGTGAGGTGCGGTTGCAGAATGTGAATTGGAAGGTAATACTCCCACTAATGGAGAGATCGGAGACTTCAGAGAGCTGCGGCCCGCCTTGAGCCGCCAGAGATGCTGGATGAAAGGGAAAGCAGAGAGTAAGCACTTTGAGGGATCCCAGTGGGTGCTGTAGATCACTGAAGTCAAATACCAGATCACGGTGGAGGTCCTGGTGAGAAGGGTGGAATAAACAGAAGGTGCTGGGTAACTGCAGGGGGTGGCTTGGCTCGATTTGTTAGAAAAGGGGTGACAGTGGAGGTGACAGTGGGCCTCCATTTGTACGGCTGCTCTTCTCTTTCTTGTTCAGCTCTTCTCTCCCAACCCTGTCCTAACAGGCGGAACTGCAGGCAAATGCCTGCCCTCTTCCTACAGCACATCCAAATTCATGAGCTCTAAGCCAACCTGCGGCAATGAATGACTGGAGTGCCAGATGGGAAAGTATCATGCTAGATACATGACACTTGGCAGGCCTGCACAGAGAATGCAGCGCTTACTCCCTCCTGTGCAAGTTAAAAATGATCATTAAGCATTTTAAGGTTATTTCATGGCTGTGAACTTTAGAAGGGTCTGATTCTGACCTGTGTAAACACAAGAAACAAGCTCAAATTGCTAATCAGTGGAAAAAGTAGAACAGACTATCTAGAAACCAACCCCTACTATATAATTTGGGTGTTGTTTTTTTTCTTGTTGTCATTGTTGCTAATTAAGCACCAGACTGATTCAAAGGCCGGGAAGGGAACATTAGTGTTTTGCAACAGCTCCAAATAATCATGCTCCGGGGAACATGGAAAAATACTTCTCTCCTATGTATCACCATATACATATCTTTTCTATACATCTGCAAACAGCATGGATCACGCAGCCCATCCAAAGTCTATTCAAAACCACCAGGCCCACCTCCTGCTTTCAGTGGGTTTCAAAAAGTGATTGACTAAGGAGCGGGAAAAATTGAACTGTAAATCCTGTGCTATTTGAAGACAGACAGCTAACCCCATTATAGATATAAAAGTTAATATTCCATATAAAAGTTAATACACTCAGATTAAAATAACTTACAGAAGAAGGTGAAAATAACTTGGAGTAGATGCCTAGCCGCCTCCTGCTTTTAGCATGCGCATAGCTGTTTCTCTGTCTCTCCTGCCAAACCTGAGTGGTGAGTTACGTGGGTAGCTGTGAGGTGGAAGACTGTGGTAGCTGTTCCACTTACCTGCGCTGGTTCCCTCCTCTGTAGGCTTCTGTTCACTACCAAAGAGATGCCCACCTCCTTCATCCCATCTGAGGCTACCAGAGGCCACCATTTAACGATGACTGCCAAGCGTGTGCTGATCTCTGTTCTCCGCTTGGGAACTCCCACTTCTTCCTCCCATAGAGCTGACTCAGCACAGGTAAATCCCAGTGATGGAAAACCTGCACCCTTGTAGGAACAACAGGCCCAGTTACCTTCCTAAGAATAAAAACTATCTTCTCTAATGCAATCAAAGTCAAATCTTGGTCAGTTAAATACGCAGACTAAACTACAGAATGGAATCTGTACCATAAGCACATTAAAAGAAAAACACCTAAAACAAGGGTTTAGAAAGTGGCACATTTTTTTCAACTGACCTCATTACAGTAAAACAAATTTGACAGAGAATTCTATGTTCATCTGAGTATATGCTGCACTTATGCTTCAAAAATGCAGGATTGTAAAGTTTCTGTATCGTGGTAACTTCTGATCTGATGAATGCAGTCATTAATACACAGAATATGCATGAATAAAACCAAACTCTGTCAATCAGTGATCATGAAACACTCATAAATGTACTTCTATCGTGGTAATTTACATTTTCATGTCTCACAATTAAATTATGAAAGGCACTAATCAAAATGAAAGCAAATATGAAATAAATTTTTAAGACTGGCTGCATTCTTCCACATAGTGCTGGTTTTTATGGTTTGTATTAAAAGATAGGAAGTTCTCTGTCTTATTTTAAATAAATTGGTATCTAATATTATGACAGCCAACGAATCAATTGTGGCCATGATCCCATGATAATCAAATCTATAGCAACTTTAAATGGTCTCCCCCAAGTGAAGCAGAATCCACCCGCAGTACCAAATTCAGCTCCTTCCTGCCAAAAGCTTGCTAGGACTCTGCATTACTGGTGTAATTAAAAAGTACATATATCTTCATTTGCTGGCAATCTCTTCTCCTGTGTGAGCTCTAAAGCATCACGCTTCGTGACATTAAATACATTTTGGGTATTAGGGTAGGAAAAAAAGACAGCATAAAATTTTGTAAATCTACAGACAATTCAAGAACGCAGATGTTTCTATTTTGGTTCAATCCCAACAGCTAATTTGTATATTCTTTATCACTTGCTAATGACTGCCTAGTAGCTGTGGATGTGGCAGCAGACTGCTAAAGCCTGAAACATAAATGTTCAGATTTCATGACAAAAGTTTTCAAATCTGTTCCCACTATTCAGTTCCAGTAGCTATGCAGTTTTCCTGAACTTTTTTTTAATCTGTTTTACAGGTTTTGTACCTCCACAGATCTCTGCTGTACTGATGGCCTTCAATATTAATCCATGTTAAACAGATTGACAGAGAAGTCCCTAAATAAATTCATGTCTGATGTTTTCACCCTTTTCAAGCCATGCGGAGTACTCCCTGGGTTTAAGGAGTTGAAAGAGATTGGGTTTTCACTTCATTTGCTTTTTATTGGGAAGAGCAGGGAGGAAGTTTCAGCAGTTAATAGCATGGATGTTATTCTGTTTCCCATGCAAAAAATTAATTACAATGCCACCTAGTACTTCTCTGCTGTTGCATACCATGAAATCAAATAATTAATTTCATAAATAAAATGGCGACTGCAGACGCATGCAAGGGAAAGAATACCTATGCAAAGAAAAGACAAACACCACATACTATAATATCTGCTCTCTTTTCAAGCAGGATTACCCTACATTACAGACAGGATTGGACTTAATCATACTGTGTTTTTATACTTTTTTATTTTTAGCACCATTTGATGCTGCTGTAGGTCCTGAAGTGGAAGTAAAATTTGCTTGATATTTCCTATAGATTTCTGTATTGTTATAAGTAAGTAAGCAGTATGCATCAGCACTGAAGCCACAGCTAACGACGGCATCCTTGCAGTGATACCTTTGGTATAAATGTACGAACAAGTTCAGCATGTGGCATTACACTAAGAGGAAAAAAAAATCTACTGAGTTGGGAGGTTCTGAGGAACACCTGAGATTTTAGGAACTATTTGGAAAAACTGCTTAAATACAGCTACTGAGCATTCAGACCTTGGCTAAAGATTTTTTTCCAAATGAACAAATATGACTTGAAAAGTTATATGGAAAGAAGACGTATACCCATTTTTTTGGAAGCTAGGTGCAACTAGTTGTTAGACAGCACAAAGGTATCCAATAACCTGAGAGAGGAGAGGTGACAGTCTCTGGTTTGCATGCCAGCAGTCACACCAAGAGTCAACTCTAGAAACAATGCTGAAAATCAAATTCTGAAGTATGGCAGTGGCTTACTGTATACTTCTGAATGCTCTGCAGTTCTTAGTGAATTCAGTGGAGTTTGATAATATGACACTTTCAACCATTAATTATTGGACTAAAGCACACAGAGCCATCATTTCCCTCAGTCAAGCTTCTCCTCTATGCTATCACAAATAAAAATTAACAGTCAGCGGATGGTTGTATGAAGTCGGGACGATCATAAAGCACATTCATATTTGCAGTAGACTTCTCATGGCTTCACAGGAGGCAAGTGTTTACCCGGGTGGGCCAGGCAGCTCTGACAGAGTAATTCACCCACTCTAAGTGCAAAACAAAGACAACAGGAGCAATTAATGATTATTTTGTCAGCTAGGTGACAAACTCATCACGCAACTTTTGTGAGGGGATTGGAAGTTAACTTCTTTCGACAGACACTACTTGAATGCTTATTTCAAATAGCCTGAGCTTTCTTTCAAAGAGCTGAGGCAAGTGTTAATCCTGCTGCTCCTTTGCGTGCAAGAATCACAGCAGACTCCTCGGGCTTTTATCTGCCGAGTACAATAAGTGAGTAAATTTTTTTACCAGCAACTTTCCTACCGAGAAATCTTTCTAAAGGCTGCAGTGTTTCAACAATAAAATCATGTGCTTGGACTTGAGCTATTGGTGTTCCTTTCATGCAACAACAAAAATCATACTGCCAGTATGAAGGACTGTTTTCTTATATAACACAACTAATTGTACATGTTTCCCTTACAGGACTTAAACCAAGTATGACAACAAGCCATTATATTTAGCCTTGATAAAACTGTTCATTCCTCCTAGAGATTTTTTTTCTTCAAGTTGGCTCTTCTTTTTGCTTTGGCTCGAGTAGTTAGAAATATCAGAACCAAAGATCTGCACAACAGATGGAGCTCGGTTGAGAAGAATGCCTTTGGCTGGTGAGGATCTTTGCCTGGCAGGTGTCAAACCAAAATTAATACTGCACATATTATGCTTTACCGAGTTTCAGAGTTTAGCGAAGTGAGACTGCGTTCCTTCCTGACCACAAACATATATTAATAGAACAAGCCATGCAGAGCAAGCTAAAACAGTACTATCATTATGCTGAATCCTCCACTGCTTGGCATTTTATTTAATCATTTACACCCGTGCAAAGCAAGTAAACAAAATGCAACGGGTTAGGTTAGTGTCTCTTTACAGACATTTTGCTCAGGTGTAAAAGGCTTCACAAAATGCCATAAGCAACACAGACTTAGACCCCTCCTGCTTTCTTTTTTTCCTCCTTTTCTTGCGTCAGTGCCTTAAAGGCTTATGAACTTTAGTAGACTTTTCGACATTTCAAAATCCACAGGAAAAAACAGGTACTGGTACTAAAATACACTGCTCAGCTACAGTTGGTCGCTACGCCTGGCTTGCCAAGTGCAGTTCAACAGCCTGAGTCAGAAGGCAGGACTTTCCATAGGTGTCGGGAAGGAGAGCTTCAGGTGGCATCATCTGCTTCTCTCCATTTCCAGACTTGTGGGAGGCTTAGTATTGCAACCAGCCCTCTCAAGTGCCAAGTCACTTGAAGATCTGAAAGAAACCGATTTGGAATCTCATGGCTTGTCTGCCAGAACGTTACTGTCCAAAAGCAATTTTAGCTGACCAATAGGGTAGTAATTTTAGAAGGTCACAGTCACAGGACTTTTAATTATCTGTAAAGCAAATGTGAGATTGTATTTGTGGGTGTATACATATGTATACACACACAAACATTTTCAAAATCTTAATAAAAAACATGAAAGTCTTAGATATCTGCCAGTCAAATTAATCCTCTTTTTGATTTCATTGTCACAAATTCAGGCTGGGGAACTGTCACACCACCCTGTGAGAAAAAGGAGGAAAATGGGAGCGTGGGTGAAGTAATTTCATAAACAGAGGTCCTAAGCCACAGAGCACTTTACACTGCCACGGGTTTGATGAGTACTCCTTTCCCCTGTGAGTCAGCACTGACCTAACATCCCGCGCAATGTGCTCACCGGCGTGGCTCGTGGCTGCCCTGTGACATGGCTTGTACCGGGTGACACGGCACGCTGACCAGCTGCAGTCATTAGAGATCCCAAGACACTACTGAAAGTAATGAGGTGACTCACAGCTGCACGCTTGCGCTTGAAGGCTGCGGACCCAATTAGTCTTTTACTCACTCAGGAATAGTATTTTGCCAAAGCAACTGAAGCAAGTTCAAAATCAAACAAGCTATTAGCAAACATTTGTATTACTTACAGTATTTGCAGAAGATTTATGCTAGTATTAAGTGGGACAATTCATATGCAAAACCTAAACATCTGAGAATATCTTTTGCTTAAATAATTAATTTTCACGTCTTGTGCATACAGAACAATGTTTTCCCTCATAGTTTTGTAGTCTACTAGCTGCCAGATTTTGATCCAGAATTGAAATTTCAGTCATTTTGGCTTTCGTACACAGCGAATCAGAAATAAAAATGTTTTAACATCAAAAATGAAAACACTGGAAGATCAGACAGACCATAAAAGATTTGTTTTACTTGGTTTGGGATTTTTACACAACTCCGCCTAACCTAAGTAAGACTGAAACAAAACCAAAAGGCAAAACAAACAACTAGACAAATCTGTTCCATCCAAGAGATGCAGAAATACAAATGAAGCTTGTGTCCCTGGGGAAGCCAAATCCAAAATCCTGCTACAAACAAGAGAGAAGGGCTGTTATTTCCTCAACAACTGTTCCTGACATCACAGCTACCTCCTAGAGGTAACAATGGGAAAGCAATCTTAAAAAAGGATTTTTGTTTTTCCTTAAGCAAACATCTGTTTTGTTCTACAAAGTCAGAAACAAAGAGATCAGGGGTTTTTTTTATAATGCTGAAAATTTTAGTGCCAGAACTGTAAACATGAACATCTTTCTCCTCCTTCCTTGTTCAGATGTAACTGCTACGCATTGGTTGGCTTCATTAAAGAAATCAAACACACTCCACAGTGAACCTTCTAATTGATTTCGGTGTTAGGTAGGGCTAAGCATTTTGAGCTTCGCATTCAACATGTTACCTCATTTTGTGTATAAGCTCCTCAGAGAAGAGCTGAACAATCTGGCGATGCGAGGTTAACACATTCTGTGAAAGCGGCCTCAAATTTCCACTTGTGGAAATGCGCTGCGCCACATCAGTGTATGCAAACCCAACTTTGCTGTGTACAAACCACACAAACAGTGCCCAGCTACCTAACCTGACCTTCCACTTGCACTTTAGTGTGTGTAAATATGCTAATGACAGGCACAGCAGGTTCATGTGCAAGTTTTCAAGTTCAAGTGCAGAAGACAGATGAAAATTTGGCTGCAATGCTTTAGTTTTCCCTCATTTTGGGAGATTCCAGCTTTCTAAGCCTGTTATACAGCCTAGGAGTTGTGTTCTAAAGCCACAAGACTGACCTATTTAAATATCCTTATTCAGTTTCGTAGATTGAAAACAACGGCTTCTTGTCTACTCGAAAGAGGTTGACAAGAACATGAAGGTACCACTATGACTCAGGCTTTTCAAGACACATTATTTACTAGACATTATTTAGTGATATTTATACTGTATTTGAATCGTTTGAGAACTTTAGGCACCCCATGAAAAGTCCTTGCTCGAGGCATCTTGGAATTTGAAGATTTATGAAGGTTTTCACTTCCAAAATTGCCAAATGAATGGAGACAGTCAAGCTGAAAACTGAAAAGCCTCAATGTTTTCAAGAAGCTCTGTGCAGGTGGATTGTGAGACTCGGGACAAGAATCCCTGTATCACCACAGAAGCCACTAGTCCTTTTTAAACAACCCAGGTCCAAAGCATTCGACAAAGAGACTCAACAGACCCCTTCTGTAAACCAGGCAAGGAAAGCAGAAGAAATTTTTAATACTGTTCTTTGTGTCATGCAATTAGTTCCACATGGAAGTAGAGAACCTCGGTCAACCAAAGATGCCTGTGTCTGTAAGTGCAGCAGGAGCACACCTTTTACAGGGAACAGAAGTATGTTTGGAACAGCTGAACACAAGCTTAATGGAGTAATTTCAAACAACGTATAAAACTGTCACAGATATACAACTGTAAAAAATTTGTAGCTCTGTAAACCCACGGATTGCTATTTTAAAGACAGTTTCATTAAGAAACACAGCTTGAGAATATCCACCAAATAAGATCAGAGCTACACACAGGGACAGCAGGAGGCAGCTGAAGCAATCTGCAGCACAGATCTGGTGCTCACCAGTCTCTGACCCTGAGAAAAATTATAATTACTGCATGAATACACATATTAGACCAAAAGAGAAAGCCTAGGAAAAGACAAAACTCTACTAGAAAGAGATGGTGAGAACTCCTCAGGTTTTATGCAACTGTCTACAGCTCTGTATGTCCCAGTCTGATACACTTTCTTAAGATTGACAACATGGCTGTGGCTTTAATTTTGAAGCCCACATTTTTCTATGGGAATCATTAAATATGACATACTTGTCCTGTTCAACTGAAAAACAAATCTGCCTCTACTTTTTATTCCTCTGAAGCCTTAATTTAATTGTGCAACATTTGCTTTAGAAACATATTTGAAGATGTTTTAGATATTACCTCACTTGTACACCATCCCAGGCTTTCCAGGAACTCTGAACCAACAGCTTCCTAGCCTTTCTTATATGTGAACTACTGTATTCTATGGCTTCCACACCATACTGTCCGGAAACTCCCTGTGAGACTGGCCTTGTTGCATTAAATACAAACACGTAGGGAGGACAGACACTGCGCCGGAGAGTTTGCAGTCTCAGGCGCGGGTTGTGAAAAAGGCTTTGCTTAGGTTAGTTTATGCACACAGAGATTGCCATGATTAGGTTCAAACAACTCCAAAGAGCTGGGCCTACACAGGTAAAAAGGAAAAGGACCAGAGAAGCCAACAGCCCAGCAGCTCATCCATGCTGGATTTCCTACTCATGAACTCTGCTTTGAAAGGTGCCTGTCTTCAGATGCCGAAGGAGCCCCGCTATGCCTCTGCAGTTTTAATCAGAGAACCTAATTTGCCAGGTCCCAGAAATGTAAATAATAAATCGTCCCAAATAATCTCAAGTATGGAATTGAATATACTGGAATTTGGAGATCCACTGAGGTACTGATCACCAAAAGGAGCAGACAACCAAAGGCATCAGTAGCTATTTGAGCTAGAAAGGCTGAAATGTCCTGGAGGCAAACACGCACATGTGTGCTTGGGACGAGGCTGAGGCTCCGACCTCGCGGCTCTGTACAGAGTGGATCCTCCTGAAGCTTTTGACCGATGAAGCTAGGCAGGCTCCACGCAGAGGAGCTCCCATGCATTTAAGATGGAGACTGTGAAGTTTTGCCCTGTTCTGTTTTCAGTCATCCAGTGACCACAGGTAACTCATGAAAGTATCTGAAAATATCTCCTATCTGTGCTCTTTGTGCATGCAGGCGCTGTCATGACAATTTCTCGAGAATTCATGAAAAGCTACACCAACGCCATAGCTGATCCACTGTCACTGCTTACCAAAGCATCCTGCAACATCCGCACCTCACCTCGGTTCTGCCAGTTGCTTCATGTGGAATTTAAGGCATTGGGTTTAAGCTGGAAAAAACCACCTTTGAGTCAAATTCTGATGTCTGTGTTTACACAAAATGATAGATTTTCCCAGACAGTTCACAGTGCGGATTCCTTCTGGTCTCCCACTCTTAGCACTGACTATCCCAACTGTTTGCCATCGCCTCCACCTCTCTTCTCTTCCCTGCCTTGTGCTGCAGCTGCTGGAGGACCCTGGAGCTGGGGCAGGGTGCTACCACCATGTCCCTCCATCACAGAAAGGAAACTGGTCTGTCTCCTAACCTGCGCTGGGCAGGCACGCAGCCCTCCCAGATGGGCGGCCTCGGCTGTGTCAAAGGTATGTTGCAAGTTCTTCCGTAACAAAAATCCCCTCCTATTTTTAAATAATGAATTTTTTTTTTTTTCTTCCTTCTCCAGCTTTTTCGCTCCTTCCCCGCCCACTTTTTCAAGCAGGAAGAAGAGTGACAGGGAGAATGATGATTTCCTCAGCTTCTGTTGGAAAAAAAAACACAAAAATTTTCCACCAAGACAGAATTTTTTTCTGTTTTTTTTTTTTTCAGTCAGGTTCAGAAGCCATTTTTTTATTTAAAATTTCCTAAATAAGTGTCCAGTTAATACTGGCATTTGGTGTGGAAGGTAGCAGGAAGCTGGTACCTCTGTTTTGTTTAGCACAGATCCCAGCCTTAAGTGTGGCAAGAGGTCAGCTTGAATTTTTCTCTTGAGTTGTATCTTTGCAAACTGCTTTTCAGGGTTTCGGCTGTATAAACCAAACCCTGTAGCCCAGCGTGGATGCACAGCTTTTGATGCTTTCCTTCTGCCAGTTGGCTTTGCACGCCCCTGGTGTTAATCCCGTTGCCTCCACATGTTGGGGAAGGAGGGAGGAAAGCACTGGTGAGCGAGGAGAGGACTGGTGTGGCCAAAAGCCGGGGCAGCCATCCCACGCACGGAGAGCGTGGCAGAGACCGGAGTGGCCGGTACAGGAGAAGAAGGTGGTGCTGAGGCTATCGATTTTCCAATGGTGTTGATGGGCAGGGGTCTGAGCAGGTTTGAGACCCTACAGTCACTGATGAGAACGGAGTGCGCGCATACATCGCGTGCTGCCTCTGTTTCTGCTCAGGATTCAACCTTGTTTAAGGCGTGCTTTGTCTGAGCAGATGGCAAAGCATGACGACTGCTGGGTTAAGATTTTGCTGCCAAACCAGCCCCCGGCTGTTTTCAAAAATAGAGACTGCTGCTCTCTTTACCAATGCAAAAATAGCCGTCTCTCCAATTCCCTCCTTCAAACAATTATTTTATGTAATACAGGAGCACATATCTAGCCAGACTATATAATTAACATTACACAATTTTTAATTAGCTACCTACAACAATCTTCCTGCTTTAACTGGTGGTGGTGTTGGAGGGGTTTTTTTCTGAGGCCACTAGGAAAATCTGAATTCCTAGCTAGAAATTCACATGGTTCAGAGCAGAGCCTGCACCACCAGCTGCAGAAGGCGACCCATCGCTCTGGCTATACAATGTCTCTCATGAAAAAAAAAAATGCTTGTGACACAGGAACAAGCCCAAACCTCATTTGCAATACCAAGTACCTAAGGCACAACTGTACCACAAGAGACAGTGACAGAAACACATACTGATTTAGTTTATTCCTTCGGCAGCTTTTTTTTTAAATTTATTTTTGGCCAGGAACCTCCTATAAGGCTTGGCTGTTAACCAACTGGGCCCTTTCCAGCAGAGTCTCCTAGGGCGTGCTGCGACCACAAGGCAGCATGGCTTCCTTTGGGTATCCCTCCTTCCAACGGCGCGGCAGGGCTTACCAGCACATTGAGATGTAACTCAATGCCACCCTGACCCAGCAGCAGGGCATTGGCCTCCTACAACTCAGCATCTATAAAACATGAAATAAGTAAAGGTCCAGTGACTATCGCTGGCACAAGTAAGTTCCACGCAAATAACAGCTCTTGGAAACATAATGAGTTCTGGGGACAACCAACCATCATCCTCTTTCCTCTGCGACTCTTGAGTCTGCTTGCACCTGGAAATAGGAGTGCAAGAAACACCCCAACCGCGCGCGCGCGCACACACACACGCCACTTCTCAGCAGACCACCAGCAGCTGCAGCTGGAACACAGCAACCCTACACCAGCAATAAGGCACTGATGGGTCAGATTTTATGGTGTCAGCCCCAATTCAGTACCATGGAGCACGCATCAGCCAAACCAGCTGTTCTCCCTAGCTTCAGTGAGCTTTGAGCTGCGCTGTGTGGATTTGCTGCTTTCCACATGGAACATCTCGTTAAGAGTAGTGTCTCCCACAGCAACTGCAATAGCACCGCGCATTTTTGGTGTGATAAGATGCATTTAGAGTGGGAAAGTATTGCTTTGTGAGCTGAAAAGCAAACTAAACAACAAGCGATAAAGTCCAGAGCTTCAGGCCAAAGGTTTTAATATCTTGTGTCAGTCCTGTTTCCCAAAACAAAGGATAGTTTATGCACACTGTAGACATCTTCTGTCTGGAGCAATGCTAACACATTATCTCGTTATTTACGCTGCACATGAAGTGTCCTGCACACCCACCCACACGACGGCCTGAATCTAGATCCACCCTGCTCATGGGAGGAAATCTAGGTGTGTTGCAGAGCCAGGGGGTCCTGGTATTCTGCAAAGACATCAGCCAGAAAAGACAACGTGGGTCATTCCTCACAAGGCTCCAGGGTCCTCCCAGACTGATTTTAATATTGCCTGTGGCAAGGAGAGCGTGGAATGGTAGACAGATCTGTGGCAGAGCTAAAAATGCAGGATTTCTGGAGTCTCCATCATATGCCGTAATTGCAAAATCATGCTTCCTGTCTTCCATGTACACAGCAAATCTTTTTTCTCCCTTCATCCTGGAGGGGATGAGATGATTAGGAAATTCCCTAAGCTTCCCTTACTTTGGTTTCTTCCCTCATTTCAGAACCTGACTTCAAAAAAAGATTAGGCCATTGAATGCAGTCTGGACTTTTGCTTCCAAATACTTCTTTCAGCATGGAAAGGACCAACCATGGAATAACCAAGCAAGTCACCCTATTATGCAACAGACGGGAAAACTATTTGTGCCGGTATACTGCGGTTTTCATTCCTCTGAATGTTGTTTTCCTTCAGGGAATTCCAGTAACTGGACTAATTGAAGTGTGTTTTGACAAGTTATAACAGCCCAGAAAACTTACCTATGAAATTACATCCTGGTAGCATCTTCCAAAGTAAACTGAAATCTTGGTATCACAGCTCATTTGGGAAACTACTATGCCATAGCTTTCATTTGTTATGAGAACATAGCTTGAGTAGATAACAGCTGGTGTTAACAGCTAATGACATGGCTTAATCTTCCCCTGTACCAGGTTTTTGTACTGACAGGTGCCCTGTGGATCATCTCCTGAAACTAGCCAGAATAAAAAACATTTATTCTTAATTTATTCTCGTTTCATCTACTTTCTTTCACTTTAGGTGACTCCCTCACAAAGTCATCAGCTCACCCCTAAGGTGGTCTGTCTGTCCACAACAGACAAAGTAATGAGGAAAATCAGAACATGCTGCCAGCATAGATGCCGGCCTGTTGGGAAGACAGGGATGCCAGCAGAGTACAAGGACCAGGCAGTGTTATTCAGAGAAAGCCTTCTTACTACTAAAACCAGCAGTGCCCATGAGCCCCAGCCATGTGCCACATGCCAGGCATAGCACATGGTTCCCATCACTTAGGTTTTTCTTGGTTTATTCCACTACTCCACAAGCCTACCGGTCTCATACTGCCTTTTGCTTGCCACTGCCACAGAGAGAAAGTATTTGGCTGGGGGGGAAGCTCTTATGTACAAATAATTTAGGATTCAGAGGCCAGAAGCTTTAAAATGCTAGAGGTTAGAACATTTTGGAAAGTGAGCCCCAAGAAGGAGGGACGGACCAACTCCATTCTGGCTCCTGGGCTCAGCTGCAGCCTGGATGAGTTAGCACATGCTGGACATACCTACCAGGAAGAAAAAGGAGACAGAGGCAGTGAAAAGGAAGGAAGTCCCAGACTAAAATATTTCATTTTTCCATATTTTTCTTCCTGAATATCCCAAAACAGAAAGCAGACAGATTTTTTTGCAGAAGTGACCAGGATTTATTAAAGACAGGATACTGATATGAAACATTCATGACCCTCAACTTAGCAGTATTTCTCTTGGATGGGGTAACGAAGCAAATTTATTACACATCAGTGCCAAGAAGCTCATAATAAAAATACAAATTATAGTTCTCAGATTCATCAACTCAAACCAGACATTTTTGAAAAAACACTCCAGCAGGAAGAATGTAAGTCTCCTAAGATACTTGGGCTACCAAAGCAGCATATGAAATACATATTTTATCCAACAATAGGATACAAAGTAAATGATTTGATTTAAAAACCCTGAAACAAAGGCAGTCTGTGAAGAAATGAGAAGGAGACCTCTTGTCAAGTTATCCCAGGCGTGGGGCATGCGGAGGAAGATAGATATATATGTTAAGACATAAACAAAGCAAGCAGAGATTTTATTGCATTGCGAGTTGATGATTTTATGAGACTTGAAATAAAATAATAAAGCATGCATAAAGCAAGATAGAGAAATACTGCAACTTCTTGGGAAGCCAGGCTTCAGCAAAGGTTCAGACAGACCACAGCCACAGCAAACCTTCACATCAATTCTACCCCAGTCATTTGGTCCCCTTTTCCCTTCCATGTCTGACCTTCATGTCTTTCTTTACTAGGACATACCTAGTGGAGAATCAGCCAAGGAGGACCCATTTATTAAATTCCTAATAGTGAGCTTTGAATATTTCATTCTGCTTCTGCCATACTCCCTGAAAAAAGGAAAGATCTCTCTTCAAAACGCTCCCAGAGCTTGCCTGTGGTGCATCTGCATGGCCTGCACAGCTTCAGGAAGACCTAGCACGTCAGCATGCTGTGAAAGAAGGAACTTGTACGTCCCTAGGTAATACTGAAGGCACTGTCACTACTGAAAGTTTCCATGAATCAGTGTAATGGACCAACTCTTTAACGACTCATCTCTCCTCATTTCCAGACGTACTACCAAGAAGAAACATTTATTTTTATTTTAGTGCCAAGGATTTCCAGGGCTTCCAATTCCTCCCTTCTCCCAGCCCATCCTCAGGAAAAACAAACAAAAAAAATCCCCCCAAAATCCCCAAAACCCCAAAGCAAAGAAAAATAAAACAAACCAAATAAGTAAGTACCATAGTGTTTCTAATTGCGTTCCAAAATACAACAAACAAAAAAGCATTTAAAATTGCTTTAGTCTGGGGAAATTACTAATCATGAGATCTATAGTGTGTGTCTGTGTTTAATAGAGAATGTAATGGAAAAAAAAATAGAGCATTAGTAACCATCCAAGAAAGATTTCATGAAAAACAGGGTGGAAGGGAGTTTGTTTGGATTTAATGTTTCCCCAGAAGCATCTCTAGTCCAAACATTACACCACAGGTCAAATGGAGGGGAGCCAGAAAGTGAAACACTTTAAAAATAGCCCTTAAAAAGGAAAGTGAAAGTGCCCTGTCTAGTTCCACCTTTCGTTACCATGAAATGCAAATTCTGGATTGAAAACCAAATTTGGGCTCTGGTACCATCACTGAGTATCAGTAAATACCGCAACCTACGCATGGGAAGTCCAACAGAAAAATACAGGTCCAGCTTCTCAAATTCTTCCAGACTTAGCAATCCAAGCTGGTACTACTGCTTATAAGAAAGCTTACATTAAAATATTTCAGTTTGGAACTGACAGTTTAAAATACTATGAATTGTCCTCAGCCCTCTGTTGTAGCCCTTCCAAGCCGCCTCCTTGCAGATGGAGAAAGAAAAGCTCAGCAAAGCTCTCCCACGAGACTGACTGCCACCAAGATCAGAAAAAACTGCATGGGGCAGTTGCCTCAGTAATATTTTATAGCCATAAGATTAGTCTTGCCAGCCTGTTTCACACATTGCAATACTCACTTTAGATGTTCCTTCCAACTGAAGTGAAGTAACCTTTTTAATGTTTGATAACGCTTAGACTTTGCATCCTGATGCTCATGTAGGTTCATTTCTCCTTTATAGCGCTTCCCTGGGCCTCAAGGTTGAAGATGCTGAGGGAAGAGAGAAGGATGGTGATGAGCATTACAGCCATGGAAAGCAGTCACGTCGTCCCTAGTAGATTCTCACAATCCCTGCGAATCCCCCTCGATGCCTCTCAAATTGGCAAGATCGCAAAATGCCTGTAAGGCAATTTTTCTCTCTTTTCCAGCTGCTCTTTGAGAAAGAGACATGCACCATTAAATAGGGAACTAGAGGGTTAAGTATTAAATTACCTGAAAGACAGAGCATTTGAGGCCCAAACAAGCTACATGCCTTAGTCAAAGAAAAGGCAGTTCCAAACTTCTTGTCAAGCGTCATTGAGAAAGAAGTGATCTTACTCGAGGATGAAATGACCAGCAGCTTGCAGCCCTGAAGCAAGAAATAAAAGCTTTGGGAGAAGAGTCCGACACATTCTCAGAGAATGCTGACAAGAGCTTTGAAAAGCTAATCTCTCCCAAGGCTCATGAGGTTGAAGGGAAACCCCCTGAGAAGAGAGGGGATGTGGCACCTATCTGCTCTGACGTGTCACCTTGCGGAAAAAGCTGTAGCCTGATAAAGTAGTAAGGGAGAAAAACTGAGAAAAGACAAGTTCTGTATTTTGGAATTGACCCAGAGGGGGAGACCTGCTCCAATACTGCAAGCTGAGCACTTCAGGCTTCAGAAGAAAGCAAGCTCTGCATTTCTTAAGAGGAACCAGCAAATGTAAACAATGCTCCAGGGAAAAGATGCTGATGAAAGGTATTGGGCTGTGTGCTTAAAAAGAAAAAGAGAAAACTGCTCGAAACAGCTAAGGGCTCCACAGAGGTCTGAACAAATGAAAAGTGGGAAGCGCAAACCTGCAAGATTTCAAAGACTGGATTTTCATGGGACCTTCAAATGCTTTCCTGAAGGCTGAGGGTCCCTCTGTGCTGTGCATGAGGTGAGTGAGAGTTCTGAGAGCATGATCCACAATAGCTGGCAGACTGAGCAAGAAACAAAGAAATGAGAAATGCCGAGCCATACTCTCCTCAGTAACGTGAGAGCCCAACACAGGGCCACAATGAGGTATGTCTGCATTCAGCCTAGAATCCTCTTCCAGAGCTGGATAAATCCTTCATTTCAAAAGCAAGCAATGTCACAGTCCTCACAATGAGATCTGAGGACTAGTGCTGCCACTGACCCACTTTGCTGAACAACCCTGGGCATCCACGATTCATTTCCGAGGAGGTTTGAATCCACGCCTCTCAGTTCCCAGAAGACTGCCTTAACCTCTTTACCCCTCCTAGGGAAGTTGTTCTTCTGGCTGCCCCCAGGCACCGAAAGTATGCAGGGCTCTCTAGCCTCCTGCCTCAGTGTTCACAACCAGTGGTTGCTCGAGGGTCTGCGAATGACTAGTGAAACTCTTGGCCCGAGCTGCAAATGGAGATGAGACTGGAGCAGGGCACAGCAGAGCTTCCTGCCCCAGCGCAGCCAGCGGAAGCCAGGGAGGAAATGGGAAAATTGAGTCAATTGAGGAAGCAGGCCTGGCCAGGAATGTCTTTGGTTTCTAAACTGCCTGATTTAAAAAGAAAAAAAGAAAAAGAAAAAAAAAAAGGAAAGAAAAAAAAAAAAAGGAGGAGGAAAAAAAAAAAGGCTGTGGTAGAAAAAGCCCAGTCAATCAATTAGTCAGTCATTTCCAGTTCAAATATTTCCATAAGTGCTTGGCAGTGTTTTCTATGTAAGGGATGTCTACTGCTGGTGAAAGATTTCTTAGATGGCAGAGAATTCCCCTTGATGACAAACCCTCCTCAGACAAGCTCCAGTCTGGGCAATTTCCCTTTGGAAGCCCTCACAACTTGTTAATTTGTTCAAGCATTCTGAGTCTTCTTAAAAGAAAAGCCAGTTGGCTATCAGTTGCATTTCCAAACCTGATACACTGAGAGAGACAGTGGTGAAGTGTAGGAAAATTCCTAAATTTAAGACACCGGGAGCATACTATGTACCTGACCTGAATACTCTGCCTTCACAGAAAACATTTACACAAGTCCTTGATGTGTCCCAAACAGGTCTACAAACAAGCTGTGTTTAAGAATAATTTTGCCTGTTACTGAAATTCAGCCTCATCTGAATTACAACTTGGCAGCTGAAAGCTGGCAGTTCTGACACAGAAAAGTATATAGCTATAAGTAAAGAGAAATACCGCAATCTTTTTTATTCTGATAACCTAAATTCCCCCTGAAGTTCTAAAATCTAAGTCATTTGAGATTTGGCCGTGGTTTTGAATTTAGGCATCTTTTCTTACAGAAAATATTGTGGGCTTTTAGTAAGCCCTGTGACCTCAGTAGAGATTTACCAGATAAGGAGTTCATCATCTGGCTCTGCAAGCAGGCAGCAGTATGTTCCACTTAGGAAAGCTGTTAAAGCATATATGAACATCACAGCAGTTCTGCCATCTTCTGCTCTGCTGCTGAAGGGCTATGTCCTTTCAGCTCACCTTCTATACTTTGCGCGTTAATCAAATTGGCCTTGCAGATTTGCTGAAAATCTAGAAGGCTTTGCCAAGAAACTAGAAGCTGTTCTCCCCAATCCACGACTTCCCTCCAGTTCTCTATCACAGCCAGCCAGCTGCCTTACAAGTCAAGCGATGCACATATGAACACAACACGCCTGAGTCCAAACTGGAGAGCAGGGTACAGCCAAACTCTGATTATTAATCCCAGATCAGACCATACAAAGGGAGACACAGGCCAGCCAGCACAAGAGTAGGATTATGAACAGTAATGACACAAAGGCAAATTTTAATTATGGTACATAACTGCCTCCACTGTGCAACAACATCTAAAAATATCTACTCATTTATTCCCAAACTTCAAGAAGTGGTTACAATGCCAGTAACGGAGGATTTGCAATCACAGCATTTGGTGGCTTTGTCTTATTTTTCTTTATTGGTTATGCCAGCAAATCACATATGAGGACAGATGATAAATATTCCTCATACTGGAGAATGCTCTAATGCTTTCTTATAAAGAGATCTAAATGATGCAGTTTCTCTTTTTTGTTGTTGTTGTTGAGGTTTTTTTAGCTTTCAAATGGCAAGTAAAGTCCTCATCAGCTGCAAAGTGCTACTTTAATATCACCCATGCAACAATTACCTCTGCAATAACCTTCATTATGTTAAATTACATGCTATCCTTCCTCAGCTCAGTGTGAAGACTAGCTGGAGAATAAAACAAGAAAAAAACCCAACCCACTGAAAAGCCATTGTACGGTACTGTGCATACACAACAAAGGTGAATATACTTCCTTCAGGAAACTAAGTATCACTTAAGAACTGCCTGTCTTTGAAGTCTTAAATAAAACCTAAGTGAAGTCCCCTCACCTATTCCAATATTCACTTCACTGTCATGATGCGGTGCTATTGCTGCAAATGCATGCATATTACTGCGTAATTCAAGAGAGTTGCAATACACAGTCATGAGGAGTTAAATAGTGAAGACAATTTTGTTTTCAGCATTTTCTTAATTTTTAGTAATTCTCTTAGCAACCCAAATATCCTCATGAGGTCTCTTTCAGTACAGAGCAGAGGCTTATTTATTCCATTATTTACTCTGAATAATCAGTACTAGTTTGTTTCTTTTTATTCCATTCTAAAGATATGTCTATAGTTGCTGGCTTTTAAAACACATATTTACCTATTGACCACCTGTCAAGGTATCTTACAGCACAACAAAGCGTATCTAGATTGTCATAACTGGATTTTATTTCAGGCCATGTAGCACTAACAGCAACAATCCTTACCAAGAATCCTTTTTAATCTTCATGTTTATCATAGCTCCTATAAAATTTGTCATCATTGGTTGCATCAGAGATGACATTACTGCATGTTTTAGGACACAGCACAAAACCCAAGAAGAGAACATATTCTAGGCTATTTGCAGTTTCTTTTCTTTCTCTTGGTCAGAATTTCCAATTACTACATTGCAAGACAGTAGGAATTTAACTGTATTACATCTGAAACCATGTTGAGAAATCATACACAAAAGCATACTGTGGAGAAGTTGATTAGTACTTTGATTTATTTATTTCCAACACCCAAAAATAAGGAGATGAAAGGAGAAAGGAGGATAATTTTTATTCACCAAACAAATCTAGAAAGGACAAATTTAAAGTCTGATAAAAATAACTGGTTGGATACATTTCAAGGTCCATCTCACTACTACAGAAAGAAAAGGGGAGCTGTAGTAGGACTGCATTTGCTTTAGTCTTTCATATCGTCATTGGAAAGACAAGCAGACACACAGAACATGAATGACCCTAACAAACAATACCATTAAAAAAACCTTTCCCAGGTTGACACACACCTACTGCAGGATGGGACACTGGCACATACTTAAAGAAAAAACAATTTGGCCTCTGCCTTCCAAAGGGGCACACATTATGCAGTGAACCCATCTTTATGCAGTCCACATACCACTGATGCTAACTGCCCTTAACACACATGAAGCTTGCCACTGACTGGCATATACCTGGGTGAAATCTTGGCGTAACTGAAGGATCCTATGACCATAGAATAATTTAGACTGGACGAGACCTCAGAAAACATCCAGTCCAACCTCCTTCTCCAAGCAGGATCAGCTGTGAGATCAGATCAGGGCTTTATCCACGTGAGTCTTGAAAACCTCCAAGGATGGAGGCTGCACAGCCCCTCTGGGCAACCACGGCTTGACCGTCCTGGTGGAGAAAAAAGTTCCTCCCTACATCCAGTCTGAAGCCCTCTTGTTTCAACTTACGCCTGTTGACGCTTACCCTACCACTGTCCATCGCTGGTTCCCTCTCCTCCATTACCCCCATGTCAGCAGTGAGGGGCAGCTTCCAGGTCCCTCTGAAGCCATCTTTCCTCCAGGCTGAACCACCCCAGTCCCTCAGCATCTCCTCACGCGGCAGCTGCTCCTGCCCCCAGCCATCTTGGTGGGCCTTTGCTGAACTCATTCCGCTTTATCAATGTCTTTCCTGTGCCCAGGCGGCCAAAACTAGCCGCAGTATCTAGACGTGCCCTCATGAGTGCTGAGGGAGATAATCACTTCCCTTGATCTACTGTCTCTGCTCCTCTTAAAAGAGCCCAGGATGCTGTCGGCCGTCTTCGCTGCCAGGGCACAGCGCTGGCTGGCTCATGTTTGCTTCTTGTCTCTCACATCCCAACCTTCTCTTTGAGCACAGCTGCTCCCCACAGTCAGTCCCCAGACTGTATTCCTTCTTTCCCAGGTGCAGGACTTCACATTCATCCTCACTGAATTTCCTAAGGTTCCTGTTGGCCCATTTCTCCAGTCCGCCCAGGTGCCTCTGAATGGCAACCTTGTGCTTCAGCATACTGACTGGTTCCCCCAGCTCGATGGCATCTGTAACCCTGGTGAACGTGCACTTGGGTCTCCTCCCCCAGGTCACTGATGTTTTAAACAGGGCATGTCCCAGCACAGACCCTGTGCTACTCTACTTGTCACAGGTCTCCAGGTTGAGTATGACCCTTCAATCACTAAAAGAGTCCATTCCAACCTCATAGCACCACAGAACAACAACAGATTGCATCACTTATGAAAAAATGAGTGTTTTCACAACAGCAATATCCCAAACTGCTTTGTGGGCTACAGTAAGTTTCGAAAGATCATAAAAAAAGTATGTTCTTATCTTATTTGAAACTGAGTCTGTGAACACTAAAAAGTCACCATCTGTGCAGAGAATATATAATCTTCTTGAAAAGATTATTTGTCCTCATACTTCCCATTTGGTAATGATTTTTTTATATTTAGTACCTATCACCATGTCAGCAACACTCACTGAAAACAAAGGAACAGAAAGACAGATGCAAGCCACCCTTGAGCACAGGTGCTTACCATACGTACCTTAACAGGCTGCTTATAAGTTAAAAACAGAAAGGAAAAAATTAGCTTTTTTCCTCACTCTACAATTTGCCAAACTCATAGACACAGGATGTTCTAGAGGCTAAAGTAAAATTGGGTCCAAAACAGATTAGACAAATTCAGAGGATAAACAGTCTTCAGTGACTACAAAACACAGTGATTCAAATCCAGCCTTTGGACACACTGAGGACCTGCACATCTCCATCAGTATCTCCTACCAGCCTCTTTCAGAGAAGCAACACTGCGCTAGGTAGGCTCTTTTTCCAAGCCAGTCCACAGCTTCTATCAGGCCTCTCTAACAAAGAGAAATGCTTAAAAATAGGGCCTCCCGTAAAAAAAACCCAAACTTCCCATCAACTGCCTCAGAGTTTCACTTCAAGCTCTAGCAGAAAGATCCTACCATTTTGCCTCAGCTGTCATGGTACTCCAGGCTAGTGCTAAATACCCCTACCAGGCTATTATGTGGTATTAGGCACTGCGACGCAAGAAACAAATCAATCCAGAGATCCAAGTCCGGATCATCTGAATACCCAGAGTAATTGTAAGAATACTTGCAGAACTTCTAGAAATGGGTATCTCGATTAACAGGTTAAGTCAGCATCTTCTAATAGACAGTATCCATTCCTCAAGGAGCTGGCTAACCTGGAGAGAAAATCTGTCATTTGCTTCCGATAATCATCTTCTAACTCCTTCTCCAAAATTCTCCTTTGCTATGCTGCCTACAAAACTTCAGCAGTATTCAGAGCACGGAGGTGCTGAGTTTAGTCCATACCATCTTGCTGACAAATATCACTTTATAATGCACTGTGGACCATGGTGGTCGGTTTCTTTGTTTGCTAAGTAACTGCAGTGGTGTAAATAAAGGTTGGGATTTCTGAGAAACCCAGCAGATTAAGATCTCTGTTGGCTGGCCTAAAAGACAAGTAATTTCTTTTTCCATAACTCAGAAGAAGGAATTGTTTCCTGCTAATTAGGTAAGAGGCAATGAAATGCGTGATGTGCTAATTGGGCAGCTTGGAATGTATTGAGAAGGTGGGGAAGATGATGTGATATAGGATGATGAGAGTATTTGGGTATGACATTATGTGATAAAAAGTTTGGATAAGATATTTGTAAAGTAATTGTGAAATTGATTATATTCAAAATTCAAAAGCAGGGTAAATGTAATAAAGCAGGGTCCATGTAGTAAAACTCAAATCTGATGGTTTGATTTATACGGTTTGTAAAAGGCCATGGATGTTGAGCTTCCTCCAAAACGGTGACTCTACCTCTTTATCTCAACAGAACAAGATAACCAAAATGTAAGTATGAAAGTGATCCCAAAGCCCTGTGGAGTTATGCATTTTAAGAGTACCTCTTTCATTTTAGTAATCAAGAATGTCTCTGCTTACACAAACTAATAACTCTCGTTTAAGTATCAAATGACTTACTCTGTGCTATGAAAATTTATGTCAATTATGACTTAGAGCAGGAGGCATCTGCAAAATGAAGATGACACTTTGCATTTGCATAATGGCCCCTGGTTAGTCCCTAATAATAAAATGCATATAATATAAATAACAACAAACCCACAGCACTTAAAGCACTGTTTCACAGTCAAAAAATAAATCTCACAACAAATACCTATTTCCCGACAACTTAATACATCCTATCATCTTCCTAGCCCTACACAGAAGGATCAGAGCTGTTCCTGTGTTCGGAACACAAGTTCCTGGGAATTATAATTGACTGGTTTCTGAAAGGCATTATAAATGCCATTTTTATTTTTAGGCCAGTTATCTGAATAAACAACTTTTCTCATACTTGGGAGTTTCTATAGGTGGGTCAGATAACAGCAGGTAATCTGCTTGGAAATTCATGTCTGAGATTTCTGGAGAAGACTAGTGGAGTTGAGTGGGAGCTGAACCCTGATGCACTGACATGCTGTTGGAAGTCTCCGACTTGGTTCACAACAGTCTGTTATTTCTCATTCATGGGACTATGGACACAATTCAGCACGATGTCAAACGCTGTCACTGCCACAGTGATTTCAGTGGGAGGATCACAAGCGGTGACAGAACTACGACCTAGCTACAGGAGTCTCAGTGTACTTTCTGCTGTCATAAGAAGATAATTTCACTAAATTATATGGGTTTCTTAATTGCTCCACACATTATTAATTCATAGCTGACTCATCTTCAAGGCCTTACACACACCCAGGATCACAAGAAAAAAACATGTTGTATTTGTTGTACCTTCCATCTGAGAATCAGAGGGTACCTTATCCACCCAGATATGCCTTTGAGAATTAGCCAAATGTTTTCTCCATTTTATAAATCGACATATTGAGCTACAGTACTTTTGCTCCTTGCCCATCCTTGCCTTGCATCTATTTTTCCAGAAAAGTCTGACTGAGTTCAGCAGAAGTTATGAGGTTCACAGAAGAATTCCTGTGCAGCAGAATATGTGAGCTATGATGTGAGAGGGCAGGCTAAACAGTACCTTGTAACTCCCCGCTTCCCCTGCCAGCCCCAGCCTTAAAATTGCATTGACAGGATCCTATCTTCTATATTTCCTTCCTAGGTCTTAATCGCTGGACCATTTTCTATCTTTTAAGGGGGTTTATGGAGTTCCTTGGCTCCATTCCTGTATGGTTACGCTATGCTGGTGACAAGCACTTTCCTGGGGCAGTTGCTATGAGTTTCTCCCAGATTTTCCGGTCTGCAAATTTTGACTGTGGATAGATCACTTTGTCTTTCTAAATGATTGCATCCACATTTGCCCTCTTCAATGTTTTCTGCATATCCAATCCCAGACTTCAACCAGACACTCTACAAGTGTGACACTAGCTGAATTTCCAAGCGCCGGTGCTGGAGTGATTTTGCAGTGGTATAGCTAGGCTCCTTGACTGCCCTCAGTCAGAGGGACCTGGGGGCAGGTTGCCACCACCAGAATGGTCTCTCTGGCGAAACCTCAGGACCAGACACAAAGTGGTCTACAGGCTGGACAACTGTGTGTCTTAGCAGAAGTAGCTATTAGCCACAATCTTCCCAGAGGCACGCTGCTTTTCACCCCATCTCATGACGGATGAGTGAGTGCTACAGCCACAGAGAGTGGCAGGCTGGATGAGGGACCATGTACGATCTAGAGTGAGATGCTGAACTCCCTTAGTCTCATCTAACCTTCTGCATTATCTAAGCCATTTTATTTCAGATTGTTGCTCTTGCATTAGGTTCAACTGTGTTTGAATACAGGACAAATTTATGTTTGGCTGCAGCGCATCTTCCAGAAAATCTTTTAGTCTTTACTAAGCAGAAATATTTGACACCCAGCAGTTCCCTCCAAAGCTTAGCTGCCTCTCTTATTAAAAATACGAACCCTGCATCTAATTTGAAATTTTCTGGCCTCAGCTTCCAGCCACTGATTCCTATTATGCCTTCTGCTCCTGTTCAAGTGACCTTTTAGTAACCCCCTATTTTAGCATCAAGTATTTTCTCCCCATGAAAGTACTTACACATTACAAATGACCAATGCTCTCGTTTCATTTTAACAAAAGAACTCAAACTGTTAAGTTTAACTCTCTCCTTAAATAATTGGAGGTCATGTAAAAAATATCATGTCTTCCTTCATTTCTTCATTCTGTTAATTACAGCCAAATGTTAGAAATATCCTTAGAAAGACAGAAATAGGCAAGATATCCCTGCTTGGCCTAGTTACACAGCATGACTCAACAGTGGCCACAGAGTTGCAACACATTAAAACTTAAAAAAAAAAAAAGAAAAAGCACTACTTATGCAGGCAGTGAGCCAAAGTTCTCCTTGTAAATCTAGTATAGTATTGAACACATATAAATTATTAACTAGCACAGAAGTTAAAAAAGTTAAACTACAACAAGAGAAAAAAAAAGACCCCAACCAGAATAGCAAAACAGTACACAAAGTCGCAAACTCCAGATTTCACTCTGATTTAGCTTACAGTATGAAAAAATGTAGTCACATTTGAAGAGCCATAATATTGCAGTGTTATGTGGCTTTCTTCCCTCTAATGCCTAAAGAGCTCATAAATTATTATTGCTAACCTGCTTGCTCCGAAGTTCAAGAGTAATTTTTTTCACTGATTTCATGTCCTTTTTTCTGCAACTAGAATTAAAAAAAACAGCTTGAAAAGTTTTACTAGCTATTTGTTAAATTAAATTAAAATACATTTTTCCATCTTAAAAGTAGCCAGCCTCAGGCTTCAAATTGCATCTTAGTTTCACAGTCTGTTGAGATTTGAACAGCCAGCTAGCAAATTCACTGTCTGAGAAAGTAATTCAACAGTGTATTTACCTGCTCCTTTTATCCTCAGTCCTTTCATGGCAACCTGATAGCCCAACCTGATAGCCTTCGATGATGAGATGACTGCTTGGTGACGAGGGAAGAGCAGTGGATATTTATCTGAACTTCAGTAACACTTTTGACACTGTCTCCTATAACATCCTAGCGGACAAGTGATGCCGTTGGGTGAGCCTTCCCCTCTCCTCAGCCCCGGTGAGACCCAGCGGGAGGGCTGGGTCCAGTGCTGCATTTCTCAGAACAAGAGACAGACTTTCTGGAGTGAGTCGAGCAAAGGGCCAGAAAGGTGATGGAAGGGCTTGGAGCATCGGACACATGAGGAGAGGCTGAGAGAGCTGGGAGTGTTCAGCCTGGAGAAGGGAAGCTCAGGGGGAACCTATCCACATGTGTAAATACCCGATGGGGGGAAGTAAAAAAGATGGAGCCAGGATCTTCTCAGTGGTGCCCAGAGACAAGATGAAGGCCAATGGGCACAAATTCAAATACAGGAAACTCAACACAAGAAAATTTTTTAGTGAGAGAGTGATCAAACACTGGACCAGGTTGCCCAGAGAGGTTGTAGAGTCTCCATCCTTGGAGGTGCTCAACATCTGATGGGTCACAGTCCTGAGCAACCTGCCCTGGCTGACCCTGCTCTCAGCAGGAAGGTTGGACTAGAAGATGTCCAAGGGTCCCTTCCAGCCTCAACCATTCTGTGATGCTATGACTGTGCATGTGAGAGTAGAAATTCTTTTCCTTAGGGATATCATTTTGTCACTCTGAGAAGTCAGCTGCCCCTCACTGCAAAGTAATGTGTTTTGAAACTTCCATGCTCTGTAGAATTTTGGTCTCTTGTCCTTTTTGGTAAACATTTATTTTTCCGTGCCTCATCCACTCTGTTAAGAGGAATGAAATCCTTCCAGTCTGAAAGAGCCTGATGTGTTTTGGGGGTGAAAAAGCAAGGAAAGAAAAAAAAAAAAGATGATACTACAGGATGAATGGTCAAATACCACTACTTATGCTAGCAGAAAATACAACAGGCTATATTTAAAGAAGTCAGCAAATGGACTCTTGGAGATGTCTTTGTCAACACCCACAGTAAGTGGGACTATCCATATGCTTAAAATTAGGCTTGTAAGGGCCAGAGTACCAGACAAGGAAGCCCCTTGAATTCAGCTTCAGCTCACCATATGGACAATGTTTAGAGCAATAAAATCAGCAAAACAAGCCAGACTAACCCAAATGCAGCCATATACCTTGGTGGCTTTTCACTAACTGTCCCTACTAATGCGGATATACCCATTAGCCCTTGAAGTCACATCTAATTTACTTACAGAGTTTCTATGCCACAGATACCAATTCACATCAGTTTGGCCTACGTTCATAAAGCTGCTAAGAAATTATCTCCATTTCAAACTCCTAAACACAAGTCATTAGAAAAAGACACTAAGTTTCCTCGACATGTCTGGATAGAGCCAAAATGGCAAAATAGCTTTGCTACTAGGAAACTGAGGTTATTCTCAAACACACCCATCCATGCCTTACAATGCAAATCATCCTGAGATATCCACTGATGTGCACCATAGTCATATGACAGATAGAACAGGCTATACATGTACGACGTACAACACGCCATAGTGAAAGTACAAGTAGTTTTATTCATTTTAGGGACATTTTAGCAGAAACAGGGCACCAGGGGATCACAAACATCAGATACTCTGATCTCCATTGTGCTTTAACATAAAATTGGCCGTTAAGGTTAAGAGGACTGCGGGAAGAAGGGAAGGAGAGTTCTAACCAGTTTCACCATTGCTCACCAATAAATCAGCTGGGCAACTTATCCACATTTTAGTTTAGATATTCTGGAGGGAAAAGAAAATTATAATTTGGGGATAGGAAATTTCAGAATAGGTAGTTGCATTGCTAGGGAGTCCCACTCTGGCTGCAGTTTGGTTTGGAGAGTTAGATGTTTTGGGTTTGTTGGGTTGTTTTCAGTGCAGATGTCGCTCTTCTTGTAACTCAAGAGAAGTACCTGAGAGCTGTGTGTTTTTATGCTGCACAGAAAATACCACTTCCTACGGGGCTGGTGAACAAATACACCCTAACCACACTCAGAGAGCTCTTTTTTATTATTATCCTGAACTACACTTGAAGAGCTCTTTTTTATTATTATCTTGAATAAAAGAGATATGGGAGGAATCAGTTTCTCCCTTGCTTGTTTTCGCTCCTTCACATAAAAAAATAAGACAGCCCCAAGATTAATTTTACCATTTAACACACAAATTCAGAAGTGTAGCTCAGGTTCCTTATCAAATGCCAGTAAATTTTCTAAAGAAAGGACTGACTGGCCTTCCCCACCTTCCACAGGCATCAAAGGGCCCCAAGGGGCCTCCAGTTCCCCTTATACTCCAGTAAAAGCAAAAAGAGAAATATTCAGTATTTTGGCCTTGATACACAGATTCCATTAAAATGAGCAAACAAACCTCAGGGAGAAAAGAATAACAGGAATGGGAGGGGATGCTCTGAATACTCAAGCCACCTGCTCTAACCTCAATGACTGCACCTAAGTTTTAAGGATTGCTTTCCTAACACTGGCTTTAGAAAGCTCTGATTTACTACACTTAAAAAGTACTTCAAGTCACTTTAAAAGCCTAACAGTATAATAAAAATAAAAAGCAAAGCAGCAGCTACGGCTCACAGTGCCTGGTTTCTGCGAGCCCCTCTGCTATTTGTATCACTCCACCAAGCAAAGCTCGCACCAAATGGATGTTCTGGCAGAGGTCCCAGATACACATGCCACCAAGTGACAAGCAGCTCACCGTCACACCACTCTTACTAACAAGAAGGAGTGAGCTATGGCAGCAGTTCTTCAATATCTTTTCCTCTCTCCTCTCCTGGGATACATTCCTTATGCCCTTTCCTGCCTTCCCCGGCCAGCTGGAGAAGTGCTGACCCCGGGAGAAATAAGGAAGGGAGAGATGGGGAACTGCAGACTGTGTCCTACAAGGAAGAGGCTGCTCTTGCAAGGAAAACCGCATGGAGGGCAGCTACCAGTGGCTGGGCAAGAGGTAGGCACCCAGAACTGACCACAGCTAGAGGACGGTAGGCTGGCTGCCTCCGTGACGAAAGACTGATGCTGCACGGGCCACTAGCTACCACGCACGCCTCCTTCTCCTGCTCACTGTGTTGTCTGCCCTCCTCCTTCATCTTCTGCAAAGGACTGAAGACTCCCCCACCCCTGTACCAGCCACTTCTTCCCAGGTACTCCCTTTGCTTTGCTACCTGAAGCACACCACGGTACAACAAGCCTCAGCCCCCCCCCCGCCAGTATATTCCACATTCCCCGTCAGACAGAGGTGTGTCCCGGCTTGGCAAGCCACCGTGCTGCATCGCTGGGAATGGAGAACAGCAAAACATTATACGGTGTGAAAAGCTGCTTGGATGGGAGGGTAGGCAGCTGGTATGTGAGAGCAGGAAGATCCAGAAGGAAAAGCTGCAGAGCAAAGCCAAGCCCAGATGAGACACTGAGTGGTAGGCACAGTAACGGCAGCAGAGAGAAAAAGTAAAGACAAAGATCTTCCTTCAAAAGAGCTGGAAAGGATTATGTAGGATTGTGACCGCATCTTTCCTCAACCATCCAGGCCTGCCTTCCAGCTAAGCAGAAAAAAGGAGAGCTCATATTTTATTATGCACAAGGAAGCTCTGGGAAGCTTCTCTTGAGAAGAGTGGCTGCTCCTCATTCAGGGGACAAGAAACAGATTTTTCTTTTGCAGATTTCTTCAAGCACTGAGATAATCCAGGTGCTGGTTTCTTCCTGAAGCCTGGGAAGAGCCCTAAGCATGTACAAAATATTCATGAGCAGAATAGTTGGCTCATTCCAGAAAGCAATGGGAAGGAGGTGCGAACAGATTCACCAGACTGTGACAGCATCTGTGCCTGCTGGAAAATGAAGTGGGCGCTTTTGGAGCAGCCAGAAAGGGGGATGGGTGAGGACAGAGGCCTTGGCCACACTTAAGGCCCAGAGAAGGTCTAATAGAAGGGTCTGAGAATGGAAGCATGAGCAGCTTGAGGTTTCTAAGAGGGAAATCACGAAGAGAGTCATGACTGGGGAAAAATGGAGAGAGCTCTCTAAGGAAGGCACTGAAATGTATGTATATCTATTACATCATTGTCTCCCCCTCTAGGGAATTAGCATCTCTTCTCTATGCTCCATGCTGGGTACCCAGGTGGGGTTGGGGTACACCGTTTCGCCAAGAGGGGAGAGACCCTGCTGCTGAGTAAGCAGGACTCAGCACAGGTCTCACTGTCCAGTAGAAGTCAGCACAGCCCTGAAGCCAGATATATCATTCTGCTAAATCAATGCAATTTACACTATGTACAAGGCAAAGACAAAGGAGGAGGAAGGTGGTTTCTCAATGCTGTTTTGGGGTGCGACACGAGCCACACTACACAGCCTTGAATCAGCCTCTCTCCTGCAGGAAAGAGGTCCCCCCTCCCCACAGACCCACCACCTGAAGGGACTGGCAGATGAACTTGCTGGCACAGTCTCAGGGAGGGGGTGGCAGCGACCATTCAGAGGATAAGCAGCATGAAAAATCACTGGGCATCCCCAGGTTGTGATATTTTGGATGGTTTATCTTATCCACCTCTGTGGTCAACATGACTCTGAATGGGAGAAAAAGCTGTGGTGTGTTCCGAGAAAAAGAAGGCTCCAGGGGTAGAAGGGGATGACAAGCTTGAGACAGACCTAGCAGGTGCCAGCAGAGGCACTGTCCACACAGGGACATCGTAAGGGTAGCGATTTGCTGCCTTTTCCTGACAGATGTGCGAGTCCAGCAGGGCTGTGGCGACGGCAGCCAGCTCTGAGTTCTGTACGAGGTGCTCGGGAGTGCACCGCTTCAAGGATCCAGCATGCCCCTCCCTTGAAAGGTGTTGTGCAGATTACATCACATTTAAAACACATTTCATCACCGGGGCATCCTTTCTTATTTTCAGTTATCTACCAGTAAGTCATTCAAATGAAAAATTACTCTCCAAGACAGCACAGGCATTCACCACACCCAATTTCAACGCCTGCTCCCAGCAGCACAAGCACAGAGACATTTTATGGAGGGATCTTCTTTTTTTTTCCTTGTTAGTTTTACGCATTTCAGCTAGCCAGAGACTTCTGACCAACAGAATCATGATACGTGAGAAAACTCTTGAGGTTTAAATAATTGATCTTAAATATTAGAAGTTTAGTACTCAAAGGGAACCTGATGGGAAAAGCAAAAAACACAACTGATGTCAGCATTATAAGTAAACCTGGACTGAGAGGCCAACTCTGCTGCTCCTCAGCAGGGAGAAAATTGCGTGTTAGGAGAAGATATGCCTTGCAAATACAGAGCTTCACTCAAGTTACCTGTTACAATGAAGTGAGAAAATGGTTGTTACTCTTGTCACCTGTAACTGCTACAGAGTGGACCCCAGCCAGTCTTTACACACAACTACAAGCACCAACATGTCAAGAAAATGCATGCATATCAACAGGAATGTAGTCTTCTCAGCATTGAGAAAACTACAGTTTAATTTATTATGGTCGACATAAAGCAAACACCAGCTATCAGAAAGGAGACTACCTGTATCACTAGAATCTACTGAAGAAACTCAGGTGGGGAAAAGGAAAAGCTTTTGCCCAGGAAAATGCAAGTGAAGAAAAAGAAGAGCAAGGCAATATTCAAGACAGCAGCAAGACCAATTATCTGGCCCATCAATCTAAAAGAGCAGCATTAAATCTTGAAATGGGTCATCCTGTACCTGGTTCTGAAGATACGCTGCAGAACCTCAAAGAAATGCAGGTATTACGTACTACTTACAATTTGCTTGGCTAACAGCACCCAGCCAGTATGTGCTACAGTATTGGCCCTCAAATGGGAGAAGTGTGGAATGTGTCCCAGGATGCACGCCAGGACAAGGAGTAGGAAGGTATTGCTTTGGGAGGCGGCAAGTCTTAGCCTTTTGAAGGCTGTTTTAGGGAGGTGAGATACGGGCTCAAATGAGCAGCCCGTGCCTGCTAGAGGAGAAGCTGCCCAGACGCAGGTCTGATGGGAAGGGAAACGGTCAGCCCTCTGCGGAGCTGTGGAAGAGCTGATTTCACTACCTGTTCTTGTCTGGTTTGGACCTGTTTTCCCCTTACAGACTGGTGGAAAAGGTCCTCTTTGCACACATCAGTAATTCTTACTCATAAAATAAACCTGGGCTGTGATAAATGAAGTATTTGTCACCATGCACTGACTGACTACTGGGAGAGCGCTTGTACTCGATTGACAATTAAGCTGAGCTCAGAGTCTTTCACCAAAGACATTATTCACTTCTCTTGGATGGCAGAAACTATTGCAATCCCGAGCACGATTAGCCAAGCTATATCGTTTTACATCATGTGGGAACCAGCCTGTTTACCTGAAACTGCGTTTAACTACATAGGGTACTTATTTAATCTTTTCCCAGGACTGATTATTGTGATCCTGAAAAAAGAAGGAGGAGAGCTACACTGGGTATTAAAATCCAGCAAGGTATGTCTGGTGGCTGAGACACATTCTGAGATAACAGCACGAGTGAATTTCAGTTCCTAAGACCAAGCCTGAATTCTGCCGATGTGATACCTGCTTATATTTCATATTTACTAGCCTAGTGCTTCCTTCCCTCTCCTCTCTTTTCTTTTTTCATTTAAAATAATTTAAAAAATAGTAGGCATTAATAGTAGCTTTCTGCTTGCAGCCTCCGGTGCTGGTGACTGAGGGAGGGATGCCTTCCAGTCTTCCTCACTAAGAACACGATGGGACTTGCAAGCCTAAGGAAAATACTGCCATGGTTTCCTCTGAATACTGAGCATCACGGGACATGGGCCCTGAGAAAAGAAGGATGAGGGTGGAGAAAATATGAAAAATGCAGAAAAGGACTAAAGATAGAAGACTTCTGAGGAAATAGGTAGAAAAGCCAAAGAATAAAATGAGAGAAAGGTCAAGTTTTGCCACGTTTAATGTGAAAAATAAATTAATAGGGAAATGATAGGAAAGAAGGAACTTCCTACCTTCACAGAAGCCAGTGAGAATAAAAAGCAGATATGTTTAATTCAAGCGCAGAGGAGAATGGCAACAAGCTATTACATAATTTCTGTATTTAAAAAAAATCAATTTTTATTTAGTTACTTATCCCTTCCCTCCTGTTTTGTTATTAAAATCACTCTCAGAGGGCAATGTTTGTTTGTTTATTGTAGCAAGAATGTATCTGCAATTACTGTTCATGTTTTTTTGCTCCATGAAGTGCAATTAAATCACATTAAACAAGTTTACAAGATAGCACATAGAATAACAAATTAGAAACCTCTATTTCACTGGTTTCCAAACTTAAAAACAAACTCACTGAATTGAAGGCTTTATGTTTTCAAATTCTAAGTAGAACATTTCTTAGTTCCAGAATTCCTGGAAAACAGTAAGAGTAACTGAGAAAAAAACTAGGAACAGCAAAAGCTCAATGAATAGCAACTGTAACTTAATTAAAATTTACTTAATTTCATACTCAGCTGCAGGAAACACACCCCCAATTGTAACAGAAATTTTGGTCTCTTACTCAACTATCAGACTGAAATAATTCATCAATATTCTATACTTTAATATGCTTTTAACATAGGTTTTACTGGAGAGATCCACTAATTTTTCAAAAGCTTTAAACTGTGCTGTTCTATAGTAAAAAAAGATCCCACAGACTTGAAAAATAATAAAAATATAAAGCTCTGACTGTGACTCCACCAACTAGCAAGCTTTAATAACTTCCCAATTACTGTAAAAGATTTGTATGAATGATAAGAAATTACTCTGAACATTGCCTGCACTTTTTTCAGGCTCAAACGTACAATGAGAATTTATCTTATTAGAATCAGCCATATTAAAGAAATACACTGCTTTTGTCTATTACTTGGACTTTTCAACAGCTTTAACCAGAAGAAGTTAATTTATAGAAGCATCTTCATTTTTCAGGAAAATATTCTTTGAAATTGCAGCTTTAAAGTATCCCTGTTAATAGGTACAGTCAAATACTAAAACACTTCCTTGCAATGCTGCTACGCTGGTTTTTTTGATATGCATTGTAGTCAGATGTTCCTTTAATACAGTAACAAGCAATATTAAATTCATCAACTTTTACTACGCTGTGTGCAACTCCTCAATGGCAGTCTTTCTATTAAGCAATTCACCAACTGATTACAGCATGTATTTTCTCGAGAAAGAAGCCAGTAACCGTGGACCAGATCCAGCAGCCTTGGAGCCATCAGCGGGGAGCAGGAAAGAAGGCGGGCTGTTCAGGAGCTTGGAAGGGGAAGGGTTTTCTCATTGGTTTTGTTGTTACAAGTTCAGGGCAAGGATGAGAAAACAATGACGGTGACTACAGCAGCAGTGGGACAGACCCAAGTAATTGCAAAGACAACAGAGATGACTGGATATAGAAAGTGAGGTGTCCCACATCCTTGACAGGGTATTTGGCAGATGCTTTTTTACGCAGGGAGACCACCAGTAAGGCTCAATATGCAGCAGGGACTTGGCATAGATTTGCCAGAACAGAACAAAACAAAACAAAAATCCCCTAGATATGGGCGATCATGTAAGCAAAGAATAAGACCTATGAGCAGTGGAGGGAAAGGGACATGAGGAAAATAGCATTACAAGAAAAGAAAAGAACAGAAACATCGAGGGACTGGATCTAACAATGTACCAGAGATGGCAGCTAACGCAGCAAGCAGGATGCTCCACCGACAGGAGAATGGATGGAAGAGAAAGGAGTCGGATTCGCACCAACACCAGGCAGAGAAAGAAGATACACACGATGGGAGACTGTCCTTAACAAGAGCTGAAAACCTGTCATCTGACTGGATCTACAAATAAGAATGGTGTATCAAATGGATAGAGGATATGGGGTTAGGTTTAAAAATGATCCCGAAAAATCTTGCAGTTAAAAGATAAGGCAATGGGCAAAGGAATGTCAGTGAGTAAAAAGTGAGAAAGAAAACAGATTCAATACTACAGAGTGCAGTAATTGAGAGGCAACGCAGGATTATGCCTAGTCCAGTAAGGGAAATGGATGTGGTTAGAGAGAAACAAGTAAAATGTTTGTATATTAATACTTAGGCCACGGACCAGAAAAGAAAAAGTGGAATTGTAATTGCTGTTGCAAAATGTGAAGCAATACGTTGCAGGAATAACAGAAAATGCAATCAGGACTAGAACACGACTGTGTTCAGGAAATGTAAGAATGGAAGTAAAAATGATGGACAAGAACTGAACATGAATAATAGCAATGGCAATGCGATAAGAAGGAATAGCATCAATAGTAACATCCATTTAGGAGAAAGACACTCTGCAGTAGACTCTCAATTCCTTTGCAGCAGATTTCTTCCGGTTTTCCCCACAGAAATTTTTACCTGACACTCAAAAGACACAATACCTAGTAGAAAACAAGATTTTAAATTACGAGATACAGAGAGCAGAACAAATGGATCTAGTAACAGCAGGGGCCCAGTTATTTCTGCATGTGAGATCCTACTTATTTCTTAACCAAACACTGGTTAAACAAGAGGGTATGTGGGTATTCTTAAGATTGATTTTGGGTGTAGCAACGATATCTGTAATACAATTGGATTAAGAAAATAGTAATGAGTTGCGAGACCATTACTCGCTTTTGTCTAAATTAAAAAGAGAGATACGCAAAATGCCTGTATTAAAACTTCAGGACTTCAAAGGGGCAAGTCTGATAAACTAAAAGAAACCAGTTTACTAAATAATCACCTGGCCTGAGGAGATATCAAATAGCAAGAACTATCTGAGCTCATGAAGCATTGCCATAGAAATGCAACTGAAAAGGCAAGATGATGAACAAAAGGACTGAAAGCAACATTTCTGCTATAAACTGGAAACTCATGAGCTGGAAATGTCAAAGACAAACCCATAAAATCACACAGTCACCCTGATACAACCATAAAAGACAAAGACACTGCTAAAGTGTACCTTTCTGCTAGGTAAAGATCACTGCAGTGCTCTTGCTCTACGAAGCAAGAGCTCACCTGGAGCACTGAGCAAAGGTTTTTGTTACCCATATTGAAGGAAACTGGTCTCAAACTGGTGCAGAGCAGGGTTATTGGGGTGGTCAAGAGAACAGACAACCTTCTCCGAGACACGAAGAGTTGCTGAGGAGCTTGGCTTGGTTAGCCTCAGAAGATGTAGGCTGAGAGGGCTATAAGATTTGTTTCTATAAATACATTGCAGAGGAAGTAAAAGAGCTATTTCAGCAAAATGACAATGTTAACTCAAGAACAAGTGCATATAAAGAGGCCACAATGAAATTCAGGCTGAAGTTAGAAGAAGGCTTCTAGCCTGACCGCACTGAGGTTTTGGAACATATTTTTAATGACAGTAGCAAAGACAAAGAACTTAACGGGATTTTGATCACTTTGCAAATGGCATAGCAGGAGGAGGTTGCCTGGAACAGTAAGAGAACAAATGCTAGGTTCAGGAAATCTTTTCCATTCCTAATTTAAATAAAAATTTGTTCACTGAAACTTGGCAGAAGTTATTCAATGCTGTCTTTTAATGGCTGTCTTTGTTACTTCATGAAATGTACTTAAAAGGATTGTTAAAAGGAAAACCTTTCTGTTGAAAGACAGCATGGTGTTTTTATGATGTACAAACAGTAAGTATCCTGGAATCCTAGCCAGCACACTGAAAGCCATTAAAATAAGTTAGAGCAAATTCATTAGGAACACTGATAACTATAAAAATGAGGAATTACTGAAACAGCTTAAAGTTCATGCATTCTGGAGTTATGTATTTTGGTAGAATTCCCCAAATCCAATTCCAGATTCCAAGTGAAAATTCAATGCAAATAATCTGATACCTATTCTTCATGCCCACTGGAATCTAATGTTCAGACATGTACAACTGTACTGCAAAAGAATTTCTCTTTTTTTAACACATTCATCTCTGTGCCACTTAATCTCCAGAGCAGAAGTAAGCCCCTGGACTTACAAGGAAGGGAGCAAGAACGATAGGAAAAAAGATACTTAGCGATAATACAGGGTTGCAATCTTTCAGGAGTTTAAAAGAATTTTTTTACCAGGTCTAGAAAACACACACACTGATGGTTTTGAAATACTAACTCAAGTAATTCTCTACATGGGAGACAGCAATTTCTCTCTTCTTTTGGGACTATGGAAGAATTCGAAAGTGAGCTAGTAGGAGACTTTAATCTCAGAAGTTAAATTCCTGCAAATTTTTAAGAAAAATAGATAGCAAACATTAAAACACTCACAGGTTAGGATGGATCAGCGCCGTCAGCTCTGAGGTACCCCTGAAAAACAGCCTTGAAAGCTTTCAAATTATTTCATTTAAATGATGATAGGAAAAACCATCTGTGGTTAAGACAGTGGACTGGGACTTAATAGTTCAGTTCCTGAATCTTCCATAAACTTTAGGGAAACCATTCATTCTGCTGCTTAATTTGTTAGCTGTAAAAGTAAATTAATTATCTTTTTTTCCCTTGCCCTACATTATCAAGGCCTCCGCACCTGGAGACAGTGACTGCCGAGAACAACGGGGCCGGTTCTCATTTTACATTTCTCATGTTACTGTGACCGGCAAGTCGATCATGCAGGATGACTTTGACTCCGACGGCTTATTCCCACTGTGCTGGCTTCTAGTGACTAACCAGGCTGCACTTTTACAAGTAAAATCGCGCAATGACCTAGAACCCAACCACGGCAGAAGTCAACGTATCAACCTTATCAAGTCTGTATCAACCTGAAAGATCAAAGCTCTGGCTTGTAAATGATTACATGTAAAAGAAAGGCAGTGCAATTATAACCACGCTTCAGATGGTCAGTCACAAACCCTCATATTAATAACCCCTAGTCTTCAAGTTCAAAGGTCAAACTCAGTCATACTGTTAATATTTAAGTAAAAATAAAATGTACATTTTAACTTCATCTTTAATATCTTTTCTCTTCACAGAATATACTCTACGTTCTAAGGCATCTCTCTGAAAACTACTTTTATTCAACTTCAGTACCTCCCAACAATGTAACAAAAGGAAATGGGATAAAAACCAAGGATCTCAGTGCGAGCAGACAACCCCGCTGCATGTCTGAAGAAGTTTTTGTGATAACAAGGATTAATACATTTGCATAAAATGTGACTTGTTTTAATCCATATTTTGTAATGGGAGGCCTTTCATAATTTTCTTGCTGATTATTATTATTCTTACAACCTATAGGGCAACACGGAAACCCATTCTACCTCCTATGAATTAAACACCTACAAGCTTTCATCTTCATTTAAAAAAAACCCCAGCAGCTATGAATTAATAAGCACTACTTAATATGACGCAGGACAAATTCTATCCGTCTGGTATGCAGAGAGCACAGTTTTATTATCTTCCTTTTGACTGCCAAGAAATCCAGTGAAGAGATGAATCCGCGGAGTAGATGGAGCGGCTCTTCCGATAGATCTGGAAGACCGCCTGTATTAACCAACTTCCACATCATGGCACACATTATTTTGCATTACTGCTTAACGACTACACAAATGGCGCAGATTAATCCTATGCAGAAAAGAAAAAATCAGTGCTGAAAGTTGCGCCAGCCAGAAGGCAGCCACTTATAGTAACACTGCTGGGGACTATTTTATACAGGGGAGACAGACAGACAGACAGACGTTGCCCTTCCACACGTGAAGCTGGTTTGTCATGCATCACACACCGACAAAAGGAAATGCTTCAAATCTTTGTGCGAGACTTTATGTAAATAACACCAAACTGACACCCTCAGTCGGGTGCCATTATTCTTTATCAGAAGCATTTGTTGGACTAAAAGAGTCTCACTACGTGACCTTACAGAATCAATCCTAAAAGAAAAAAAGGCTCACTTTGGTCTCCTGAGCTTAGGAAGAGCTCTGGTGAAGGAAGAGGAGAGGAAGGCCAAAGAGAAAGGGTCTTCTTGCATGCATCTCTCTGTAGAACTGGAACTTGCCTTTGTGCTTGAACGTAGATGTTTTTATTACATGGTCATCACAGGCTACATCCTTAGAGCATGCTGCTCTCTATCTTTCAAGCCAACCACGTCTGGGGAACAGAAGTGCCTCAAATGCAACCAAATGGGAGAGTAGGTCAAAAGTTAAATCTGTCACAATCTCCAGGCATCAGATTTCAACAAGCACATTCTCAAATTAAGGGAGAGAAAAATCCACAATGGGCTATAGAACACCGAGATACAAACTGCAGTTCATGAAGCCTCCAAGCCCCAGCCTGCAGGAATAGCATGGCGGGTACCTACTGCTGCAGGCAGGTCCTGTTCTTGCAGCTTTCCCTCGGCCACTGGGCTACTGATCTTAATCGGAAACAGGTTACCGAGACGGATGGACCTTGGTCTGGCTTCATATGGCTTAGATTATTTTTATGTTCACGTTTTCTCAAAGTCTGTTCATGCAAAAAATACACACACAATATGCCGTTTCAAAGAGTGGAAACTCTTTGACGGATTAGAAGAAATCAGTGATATTTCGAAAAACAGTGCCAACCCTGAGTGGCTTACACACCAGGATGACAAAACAAAGGAAGAATCTGGAAATGGCAGGGATGGCAGAGGAAGTTTATTTTGCAAATTTTTGCCAGAGTAGCTAATTTGTTTTTCGAAGTTTGTTTCCATAATTGGTAGGGCCAACATTTTGACTTCGCAGGATTCAAGTACCTTTGCAAAAGGAAAATGAAAGGAGAAGCTCTAAAATTGCTACAAATCCGAGCAGCACAGTATTCAGCATGTGAATACCCTCTAAAATCAGAACTTCCTTGTTCTTTTTTCTCTCCCAGCACTCCTCAGTATTAGCTCATGTAATGTACATTGCAAGCGTAAACTGAACCTGCTGATGAAATGGATGCAGAGCTCTCCCTCCTACACAAAACCCAGGAAAGAAGGTTTAGCAAGAAAGTCAGAGTGGTGCTTTATCTGCCACAGCATGAGATTTGTCTCCCTCTGCTTATATGGGAGTAACAGCTGTCCCTGAAGAAGATTCCCAAAATACTTGGTCTTGGGAAATCTCTAGAGTGCCACAACACCCCACTCTGGCGTTGACCCCACGAACTACCAATTTCACAGCCATAAGCCTAAACCATGAGCTTGACTCTAGGAGAGCTGCACTTGCCCTGCAGTAGGATTTTCGATGGTACACCTACAACTGTTTGCTAAATTTTCTTTCCTAAACTGTAGGGCAGCAGGGGTGGAGCTGGGACCAAGAACGTATGACACAGGGCAGTGCTCCTCCCTTCTGCCAAATCTCTGCTCCTGCCACGTGAATCTATGATCCTTTTGGCCTTAAGATCCAGGGACTGGGAGAAGATACAGCTCAGCCTTTGATATCCTCCCTGCCTTTACACAGTAATGAAAAAATTAATGACCAGAGGAAAGGCGTCAGTCTATCAGGATGTTCTGTACCCCAACAAGAGCAAAGTTCCTGCAAATCTCCTCCCATGCCAGGCAGACTATGGCTAAAGACAGAAGAGCCTGCTCGTTATAAAGCATGCAGTTAATTTTTGCTTTTCCCTCCCTCTTGAGGGCAAAACAGTCTCAGTTCTGGGAATTTTACTTAATCCACTTTATTGCCAATTAACACAAAGTTTTAATTACTGATTCAGATGCTGGGGGGGGAGGGGGAGGGAGACGAGACATTAACTCCTCCCCCTTCCTAGCCTCAATTTCCCTTGTTTTCCCCACGTGCCACGCTGAGTCAGCAGGAGAACAGGCAGCACAGGCAGCTGGGGTCAGGCAGCTGTTCCTTCCTGCTGTGCCTCCCTTATTCCTTCTCCTCCACGCATCTTGTTCTCCCCCGTCCCTCCGAGGAGCAGGAGTGTGTCCCCAGTGACAGTCCCCTTCCAGTGACCACTGGCAGCGGCCGCACTTCCCCCGGCATGTGTGGGCCAGGCGGCGGGGGCTCCTGAGGGAGCTCAGTGACACCTCCCCTGGGTCACCCCACGGCCCCTTCTGCCCAAACCCCACAACTTACGCCCCAAACCCTCACTTGCCAACAAAACTCCAGAAGCCAGGGCTGTTGTAATTTCAGAAATCACACTGTGAACCCTTTTTTTTGAACCAGCAAAATGAGGAAAAGAAGCGGCGAGAGGCCAAAACACGCATTGCCCAGGCATCTCCTCAAGCTGTAGCAGCAGGGCTGCTAACAAGCACACAGCTGACATCAGCCAGGCTGGGTTTTTGCAAGCAACTCATTCTATTTTTTTCCAGACAAAATCAGTCTTAGCTGCAAAATCCAGTTGTCCAGGTGGGTGTCTCTTGTTTTCGGGGAGGGAGGGGGTGTTTCAAGCACGGCGAAAATGCGCTGGCAAGGTTTGGGAAGGGGCAGGCGTTGCATCTGCTGGGGTTGCAGCTGGCACGGCCACACCGGCAGGAGTGTGAATTTTGTGCCAGTAAAACTTTCAGGGTAATGCTCCAAAAGTAATAGCTGTAAATATTTATCTTTTATGCTTAAAAACCCTGAGTGCACAGAACTGCTAGATGCTGGTGCATGCACTGGAGGGACAGAAGAAGGGGAGGAGAGTCTAGGCCCTGAAGGTTGCCTGCTAAGCTCCTTCTAAGGTAAATTTTCTGTAGCCTGTTAGCAAGAAATCATCCGCTTTAGAGAGAAGCACGCATTGGCGTGTTTTGTTTTCTCAGAGAAGTGTGGAATTTGAAGCCAGATCCTTTGGCTTATCTGTTGTAAACCATGACTGCTTCTCAGCGCCACACCACTCAGTATTTCCTAGAGAAGGGATTCTGAGAAAAAAGAAAGAGCCCCAGTTCCCTAGAAGCATTAAATTAACACAAGGGATCTGTAAACGAAACAGCAGAGGTTTGAAAGCCTTACCCTTTACTGTTTCCTGCTTTCTTGGAAAAATCTCAGTATTAAAACAGATTGGATTACATTACAGGACTAGTTGCTGCTGAAGAATTTTATTTTGGGTTATAAAACACAATGTTTGCTGTTTTTCTAATTCAATTTGCTTTTACCTTCGTTATGTCACACTGTTACTAAGGTTCCTGTGAGAAAATACAGGTTATTATTGCCTGCAAACTACCCCAATTATCATCTGCTCTCACTTTGCAAAGTAATCGTGGGTGGAAACTGTGTAGTAAGTATAATGCTGACCTAAAGAAGTATGTCATAATTTCAAATCCATTTACAGCTTTTGCTTTGGGCATATAAAAGAATTACATTAAGAGCTTGTTTCCCCGCCCCCCCCCAAAAAAACTTAAAAGGTTAACACATCTCCAAATTAAAACAAACACTGACCATAACACTACTAGCCAGTTTACATCTCTGAACTGTAAAATGTAAACAAGTGATCTTGGAAACTTTATTTTCAAGGGCTTGTGCCTTTGTAGTGAAGTTTTCAGCTAGAATAACACCACCAGCAGCCTCTCATGGGCTCAGAATAATTTCACCACGAAGGGCTGACTGTAACTCCAGCCTCACTCCTGCAGTCCCGACACAAGGAGGACTCGCATTTAATACAGTGGGAATTTTTGCCAGGTGATAGCCACAGGATCAAGCTTCCTGGGTAGGATAAAAATCTAAAGTAAATTTTTATATTCACGTTTAAATGTTTTAAGTAGGTGAAGTGAAAATTCTTGGCACTCCCAAATGACATCAAAGATTGAGGGAGGAAAAAACCAGAAGATTCTTGGTAGCAATATATTTAGCACCTTTCTTGGAATGTAATTGTTACTGGAAACTTTGGGGGTGTATCCATATGCGTTAACCACTCTTGTACAGTAAAGTCCAGTCTCTGAACTCATAAAAGTATTACACAATATTCTAACTACCTCAACAGGCCTGATAATAATCATAAAATCATAGCGTTCCACAATAATCCTAAAGATAAAGGGAATAATTAATTTGCAGCTGGGAAAAATACGCTACTGCATATGTTACTGCAATTACAATTTCTCTGCATACTGCAGTGATGCTTCTCACACAGCAAGTAAGAACAGAGTTAAAAATGTAAAAGTGGCAGGCCCAGGCAAGTAATTGATTCTGCCAAATTTATAGATGCATGTAAAAATTTGATTTAACAATGTTTTTTTCCAAGTATTCATGGGCTATGTGAAAAATGGGGGGTCGGGGGGATGCTGCAGTGAAAAGAAGTGATGCAGGTCAGGATCAGACTGTTTTTCCTGTCGTCTTTTAGTAATACTCATCTGCTGGATTTAATCTTCCTACTGCCACCTGTATGCTAAAAGAGTGAAGTTTTAATGAAGAACATTTAATGATACTATAATACTTGTAATCAATATTCTTTCTTGAAATGGCACAGCACAGCACTATCAGATTTGAAAAAGAGGGAATTATGTGAGTGAAAATCTATAGCCACTGCCCAGTCTGTGTGCTTGTTCTTCAGTGTTTGTAAGCAGTTTTGTTTATAGGTCAGAGAACAACAGGACTGTCCATCAAAATCCCCTATACATTCCTCTTAGTGAGTATTTTACCACCACCACCTTTATATTTAGACAAGACATACATCAATCCAAAACCAGACTGTAGAGCCATTTTTAAGCTAGACATGAAGAAAATATAAATGGCATGAACTAACTAATGAAAATGACAAGAGCCCTACAGATTTTTAAATTATTTATTCTTGCTCCCATTTACATACTAATGTGTTTTTGCTACCATGAGCATAAAATACAGACATCAAAACATACAGTTATTACAATATTAAACAAATAGCTAGACTGTAAAATATTCTGAATTTCAAACTGAAATATTGACTTTTTTTCAAAAAGTTAAATAAAAAAATTATGGCTCAGACTTGCCTACAATTTGCAGATGACTTACTTAAAATGACTTGAAAAATAAATTAAGATACTATTCACCTAAATGAATTCCTAGTTGAGTATTCAGATTAAATAGCAACAAGGACAGTAGCTCATATCATCTTTAGGATGTAATTTTTAAAACTCAGCCACAGGATTATAGCAATTTTGACAGCACAAGGAATATAATTATGATTCATACAGAAGTCTACCAACTTCACATGTATCTACTAAGTTATAATAAGGTAAAAAGGTACTTGCTGAAGGAAAAAAAAAAATTTGTTGTTCAATACATAATATTCCTGTTTAGCTCTCAATACTTTCAGAATGATTTTTCTTCTACCTCATCTCCTTCAGAGTACATTTACCACTGACCACCAGATTTTCTAAGTGCTGCCACTGTCTGCCTCAGGACATGAGGGGTGCTCCTTATTTTAACAATTAAGCCCCAACTACATAAAAAAAGTATGTAAAACACAGTGGACTAAAAAAATATTCTAGGCTGTCACAAACAATAAATATCCATGTCTGAATGTTTTTAAAGGAAGTTAATGTTAAATCTAGGTAGTCTATTTGAGCCACAAACATACCCAATATAGTGCAATTCAAGTAGAAAGGAAACAGTTTGAATTCTTCCTTCTCTTCTACAACGCAATGCCTACCAACATCCAGGAAACTTCAGATAACCAATGTTACATGAGCACATTGAATTTTACGGAAATAAAACATTTAAACTTCTTGTAAGGTTCTACATCAATTTCTTGTATATATATATATGTGGGTGGGTGTGTATACACATCTATTTTAGACATCTGCATACATCTGACTTCTTCAAAAATCTTAAATATTGACCCCATATTGTGTGATAACCATGAAGTACTAAGCTACCCACAGCCAACAACAATAACAAAACTATTCTCAGAAAAGATTTTTTCTTAGGCTCTTGTAATATTTGCAGAAACAGTTCTGTATTATTAATAACTATAAATTATTCCACTAGCAGATTTGTGTGAAAAATACAGACATACTTAATATTTGGTACAAGTCTTCAGAATAAATATAATTAATGAATATGGTACAGTACCAGTTATTTTATATAAACATTCAATTTTTGAGACTATGATACACTTTTTTTTTTAAGAGGCTGTGCTAGCAAATAGGTTTTAAGAACTTATCGAATATACAAAATATATTTATCATGAAAATTACATGCTTGGAGGAATATACTCCCAATTTAAATGTGGAGGATATGACAAAATATTTGCTTTGAGGAGAGGGAGGGACAGAATTAGAAAAACAAACTCATTCTGTCTGAAATATTTAAACAATTTAGTGAACTTCCTACTCTAAATCCGACTCCCGATATTCAATATGAAAACAAGTCAATGTAGCTTGGTAATAAAACCAGAGGTAGTGCTGTAACTGGTAGCCTTAGGTGCAAAGGAATGAGTTGCTTAAATGCAGAACGTGGGACGGGTTCTCAGTTGATGGTCCACTGGTTTAGCTGCTTTCAGTGGGACTATGACAAATTAAACCAGCTGAAGGACTACCCCACCATTTTGTTGTTCAAACAATTCAATATGATCCCTGCTTCAGGGAGAAAAGGAGGGCAAGATTTCTAATAAAATGAATACCTCCACCTGATTTTGTGTTTTCTTTATTTTTAAAATAGGCAGAGCTCTAAAAGTCAATAATAATATCACATTGTAGATGTGGGACTGGAGTCAATAAGACACAGTAAATTCAGTTATGGGAAACAGCTTTGAATGGTTTTAATTATATTTTCCTAGAAAGGCTTATAGAATGTTATTGATATTTGACCTGGATAGTTCTGTTTTCTATTACAAAGTACATAATATCAATACAGCACCATATATGTCTGCATTTAGCAGTCCTTAACCCTTTGCAGGTCCCAAATGAAAGGAGAGGCAGGTGGATGTTGGGGTTTTTTTTAATCTGAGAAAAGCAGATGCCATCAAACCTGTCAACTGTCATAAAGCATTGAAGCTTAGTCGAAGTAAAGATGTAATGAGGTCTGAAACACCATCACATTCTGGCATGATGAAGAAAGACAGCAGACTATTCATTTTGTGTATGATATTTGTATGCTAACTGCATTAGACATCTTCTATTTTACAGTTGCCTCATTCTTTCTCTCTCCTACAGCCGGCTCATACGCCTGGCCTCCCCTGGAAGCCTCTGCTGTCTGTCACTTTCCAATGTGCACATTCCAGCTGATTGAATCCTTTATTAAATTAGATAACCCCACAC
>VYZV01004361.1:35449-60100 GCA_013401275.1 Pandion haliaetus | reverse complement strand
GCCAAAAAAGAATGGGGGGGGGGAAGCACCATACAGTATGAACAAAGGAATCCAGTTTCTCAGAACTATAAATTTCAAATCCATCTGGCCTGGGAGGGGGACAATAAAAAAATACAGAAAGTGATTAAGAAGTATTCCACGATACCCACTGCAGCTAGTTACCGCAGGTCCTGTGGGTCCATCCACCCTGTGCTTTCATACCACAGCTGAGCAGCTCCGGGAGATGCATAAATGAATATCATTGCCTCCAGCGAATGTAAAGGAAAGCAGACCAGCAGTCGCTTGCCCAAGGCCACGCTTTAAATCAGTGCTAGAACTGGGAATAAAATTCCCAAATCATTCTGCTTTCTTGGTTCAGGCGCCGTTCAGTAGATTGCAGCACAAAAAAACCCCAAACAAGCACACAGACAAAATTAACAGTTTGGTGTAAAGGGAAAATTATTTCAAGATAGGAGCATTGTGACAAGGCCAACAGCAGCCGAACAACATGCATTTGGGCTCAATCAGAGCACCTACCTGAAATGGGAGTGCTGATAAGCCTCAAAGAAAAGTGGGTAATTTTAGGAGGCCTAGGCATTATCAGCACACCAGTTCAGGAAAAAAAGCAGGATTTTTACACACTGCAGCCACCAGTAGCCACCGCACTACTTACAGTATAAATACTGTTTGTATATATATACTTGTAGTTATATATATATATATACATACATCCATGTAGACACAGAAGACAGCTCTCCATGCTGATTCAGTAAGGTTAGAAGTGAAAAAGAGCTGCACAGCACTTGACGTTGACGACAGCAACGAGCAGAGACAGCAAGGTTCAGATGCATGCCCCAGTCAGACATCGGTAGGATACAGAAAATCAGAGCTACAAGTTTGACAGCAAATATAGGTTAGAAATACACGGGAGTGACTGGTGGAATAGGCCAGGGGAGTTGTTTCAACACCCTGGCATGCTGCTCAGAATGATCTTTAAAATCCATTAAAAAGAGAATACACAGTGAGAGTGAAAAGGCAGCAAATGCAAAAAGATTAAACAAAACAACCTCCTGCCCAGTTAACGCTCTGCTGGGCTGGCTGTCCCCTTTACTGACACAGCATCAAACTGAAACCAAGGGGGCACCAACACACACAGCAATTTTTCTTCCCGTTTTCTTTTTCGTTTTAAATACCAAAACAGGCTTTCTTGTGCTCCACATCTTAAATGCAACCGTTAACCCTAAGAAGGCAGGGAAGGCATTTTTCACGGGAGAAGTTTTATTCGTAACTCAATAATATGGGGATTCTTTCATGTTTCCCAAGAAGCTCCAAAACTAACCAGCCCGTTATTATTTGGATGGATGGCACATCTGGGAGTGGTTTGAAGAAGCCATCTACTGAAAATGTAAGCAAAAGGCTCTTAGGGTAGTTTTTTGATGCTCGAGGAGGAACTCTTTGGAGAGACCATATACAGTGACTATAAGGGCAGGGAGTAAATTCAGCAGTCTTAAAGGGGGAAGGGAGCTTAGTGCCCTCGAACTACGACGGGATCGGTCTTTGGGTGCGTAAGACATATGGCATTTGGGTAAGTGCACCAGATCAGGCCAAAACATAAACCAAAACATTGATGAGACCACACGGGGGGGTTCAGAGATGACACGACAACAGCACATCAGAAGACGGTTTGTGACCTGCGAGACGGCCCGTAAAAAGGCACAGTTAAGCCTGGGTGAGCGAGCCAAGAATTGCGAATGCATGAGTGCTACCAAAGTGTCCTCTGAAGAATAAAAATCCTGCTCCCTACCACAAATAAATGGAGATCTGCATGTCAAGGAAGCCATCTGAGCAGTGAGGCTGCAGGCTGAAGCAGGAGCTAACGGGCTGGTCTCCGTGCTGTGGTGTCCACATCCCACCCTCACCTTCACTAGTGACCCAGCACCGACAGCTCTTTCTCCACAGGAGCAACACTCTTTGCTGTTTTGCCTAAATGCCCAGCTCCTGGCATCGTTTTGCCAAACCTGCTGCCCTTGGTTTTCGTGAAGACAAAACCCCCTATATTCTTCATGATAAAGGGAGGGGGAAGACTTTAAAATGTTAATCCGCAAGAGTTGGAAATGAAAGCCATGCATTGCCCCCTTCACCATGCCCGCAGCTGGGGGTGGCACGCTCCAGCTACCCCCCGAGACCGCCCCGGGCAGAGAGGCAAGTGGTTTCATGCACGGTCTCAGGAGACAGCAGATTTCTGGGATCTTGGTTTGGCATCCAGACAAAGTTTAGTCATGGGCTAGATCAAGACCAGAGTCCCCCGCTCAAATATTTCTTCTGCAGGCACAACTGTCATGTAAACAATCATCTAAAACACATTTTCTTTGGTAACATTTTTTAGGAGGAGAACAATAAGATGGCATGTGTGACTGCAGCCCATCTCAGCCACCCATGGAAGCGGAGCAGACAGTTACATTAACTTTTTTACATCATTTTTTGCTATTGAGTTAAAAGGGGAAATTCCTTTTCCAAGCAATTTTTATGGGTAGTCAGTGTGTCCTGGACAAAGATTAAGATCCACACAGAGTAAATTACGGAATAGTTTGGGAAGTTCAAGTGCCATAAATCACTCAGATCAGAAGTTCTGAAAAAATAGCATAAAGCAGCAATGATGCTTCCTGCTAGAGCAAACTGAACCCTTCAAAAGAGCAACTATTCCTGAAAAGTCAATTACGCAGTGCCATTTTTAAAAGTAGTCAAGTCGAGGCAGAACATGACAATTAACACACCAGACGTTAGTAGCAGCAAACCTTATCTCAATCCCAGGGGAGCAGGGCAAGACAAAAACATTAGGTTATGCGTAGTATCATACAGTCAAATCAAAACAGGTTGAGTAGAGGAAAATTGAGGTTTGCACAGCTTCTGAAACCATTAGCTCAGTCAAATGACAACATATACTTTAGACCAGTTTCCTCTCCTCTTCCACATGCAATACAAGGTGCCGATCATAATCTGCTGAAACCCTAAAAAAACTGTGCTGTAGTTAACAAAGATGTCTCCCATGGTAAGTTATGAATATGTGGCACTTCAGGCTTCACCCCTGGTGTTAAAACTCCCCTCCAGCAGCAAGAAGTGCCTTCCAAGAAAAGTTCCAGTCTTTGGAAAGTGCATCCTCTGAAGCATCATGCTACAGGGCCCCTGGGCCCTAAGGATTTTCAGTAATTATACCAGTCAGCTGTACCTCCTTTTATGAGCTTTAAACATGAACTACTGTAAAAGTTTCAGGGCCTACAAGTGAAGCGTCTACGCAATATCAAGGCTTTCAAGGTTTTATTTATTTATTTATATGCTTCTTAATAAAAAAAAGATATTGCTAGCCTTTAAAAAGCCTGGGAGCTTTGTTCCTCTTAACAAGAGCTCTCTCTCTCTATCCCAGTGGCTGGGGGGAATATAAGATGTTTCTACCTGAGACGTTACCTAACACTACCTCAGTTTGAAGTTCAGATTTCCCCTGCATATTCCTTAGGGAAGGCCACAGAGTAGACCTGAAATCTAGCACCTTCTCCTTGAGATGTATAGAATAAAAGTCAGCAGGTGATGCAGTGACTTCTACTCCATAGGCGAGGTATTTTACAGCAATTTAAATAAATTATTAGCAAATTAAATGATTTTTCATGTCACTAAAGGTCCTACTACATTATTTTTCTTTACAGATTACAATCCAACTGTTCAACCACAGTAAGAACAAAAAACAAAAACATCATGGAAAGACAAAGGAGTGACAAAAAGACAGCCTTGCCTAGTTCCCAGAAGTTTGGTGGTTTACCAAAAACTTTGATAAAAAAATCTATTCTACCTGTGGTTCATGTTTCTCATGGTCCACAAGAAAACAAGAACTACTAAGAAACATGATGAGAAAACACAGAATGGACAGGACTTCATACACCAAGAGCACTTTTCCTTAATCTTTCCTGATATTAGAAGAGTTCATCTGTGTTCAGGACAAAAACAAAAAACAAACCGAAACTTCAATCTTCAACTTGTAGCATAAAGAGTTATGACTGGCTTTATCTCCAAACAGTAATGATCCTTTAAAGTTCCATTTCAAGACTTCGTAATGAAACTAGAACAATTACTAGGCTTTGAAGATTAATTGGTACTCTACAAAACAGCTGTAGACAAAAGGCAGATTTCAGCTTTTCCTCTGGCTTCAGTCACAAAGAAAACTACCCTGAAATTAAGTTCTGGTGTATTTTACAGTATAAATGTAACACACACACTTTCTGTACTGGGGCAAAGCTCCAGCTGCTACGTACTGCTTGTTCAAAGTGCAACACGCTTTTCTGAGAAGACTCAGCTCAGCTGGGTGCTGCCTAGAGCGCAACACACCCAACTTGTACAGAGGGAAAAAAGTAAGCAATATAAAACAATTCTAAAGACAAGACACCTGGCTTTTTTCTGTACTAAATATAATTCAATCATGCAGATTTCCCCATGAGGAAACACCAAAACCAGCAACAGATTCAGGTATTTTTCCTTCTGAGGCCAAAGGTTCACCAGCCAGCCTGGGTACAGCACAAGGTAAGAGAATCGCTGTCTGCCAGAAGAACCAATACTCTTTAACAACCTCTTTCCAGCTACTTAAACACATTCATTTCCCATAGGAAATAAACTACTTAGGTATGTATGTATATTCTGAATTCAAGCTACCAAAAAAGGGTGACCCACTCAAAGCCGGGAACAGCTCTCAACACTTTCTCATAACCTGTAGGGAAAAACAGGCGTAGAATTGGTTTTAGTTCTGTCAAATAGCTACATCCTCTTTGGCATTCCTAAAGCACCAACCACTTTTGTGTGCAGACGCCAGTACTTATTTTATAAACCTGAAATGGTGGGGGAAGATGATTTAATAGTGCATTTCCCGTATCTTGATCCTAAATCATACCTTGTTTTGAGTGATTGCCTTCTGCCTCTACGTCTGAACTAATTCATTTTGGTGTTCCAGACATGGCATATGCACTTTCTTCAGGTATGTGTTGCATTATCACTTTGCATGAAAATAATGATGACTGTGGCGTTAAAAGACAGAGCTTTGATTAGCTACCTCCAGTCAAATAAAAAAAATCAAACTGAGTACTAAAACCCATGCCTAAAAAGGCAGCCACCGAAAACCCTGGGAATAAATGCTCACTCTCAGCTTATCCTTTCCTAGACCACTGTCCTGACTGGCTTTCCTACCTGGGACAGGCATCAGAGGGCTAGATGTGGGGAAACCAAGAAAATTACTGCCTATGACAACCAAGGAAAAAAGAGAGAGGCTTGAGATTCAAGGCATTCAAAAAACGTCAGAACAAGGGGCCAAAGGAGAGCTTCAAACAAGGCATTCCTGACACCATTTCCCAAAGACACATAAGAAACCAGCAGATGCCACCCGGCACCTCTCTGTCTGGAGACGGGACAGCAAAAGGGACTGGAAAGAGGTCCTATCCCACTGCTGGGATTCCCCCAGTCAAGCTTCCTTCTCATGGTGCTGTGGGTGTCCAGCTTAACAGAGCCTGGCAAAGGTTAATGGTGAGCTCCTTGACACAGTGGGTATATTGAACAAGATAGACCCAGCATGGCTGTCCTTTCATCTCGCGTCCCAGTGGCTAATTTACGGAAATACTGAACAAAACCTCTGCCATTTCTCCTTTTACAGCTAAGACTTCATGGGTAAGGATGTTTTCTGAGCAACTGCAAGACTACTATAGGAGAAGGAATATTACTAATAACATAATGGATCCCACAGGTGGAAAAAAAACCCATCAAAGCCTATATGCCCCTACAGCTCAATGGCAAGGCAAAGAACACTGGTAAATTTGTAATGTAGGCTATGCAAGGATAGGGTAAGATTATGATTAAGTCTTGAGAAAGCCCCTTTTTCAAAACCAAGGTGAGGAAATCTGTAAAACATAGTATAAGGAGCAAGCCCATCAGCTGTGGTCATGAATCAGGGGGTGGCTGCTACACACCTGCAATGATTTAAGGACAAAGCAGTAATCACAACTGTACATTAGGATTTATATTGGATATATTACAACCTGCAAAAGATAAGACCATGATGGCAAGCATCAATGTTACCACCACAAAAGAAAGATTAACAGCTTTTGTAGAAGGAGGACACTTCAGGGTCATTTTGGTGTTGACAATTTTTAACACAAGGAAGAAATTATATCCAAAAACCCAAAAGCGATATCCAATTTCAGTGTCAGGCAGAAAATAAGCATGTGGATAACTCATAGCAGTTCCTTATGGTAAGGCAAAGAGGTCAATTCTTCATACTTTATATATTCTGTGTGCCAGTGACATTTTTGTTAACTTTGTGATACCATTGGACCCAGAAGCTGATAAGAAAGGACATGGAATAATGTACCCATTCCAAACATCCTGACAAAGGCAGAACATGCAATCCTAGAGAAAGGTCCGAGTAATAACTTTGCTTTTAGATCTTTAAAGAAGATGCAATACAATGATGTTTGGTTTGTTCACAGAAATGCTATTAAACTCTTCTCTGGTATGTATGACCAATGTGCTCTGCATCTCAGAATTAAATCAACTATATGTTATAATGTTAAGTGATCTGTGAAAGGGTTATGCATATGAAAATAGTAAACTGAGAAGGAAAAAACTACCCAGAATGGGGAAGAGGCTCAAAAGTTGTGGCTCAGACATGACTGGAACCAGATAAGGAGAAAGGGAGCCATTTAGAATTGGGCATACTTGGAAGGGTTATAGGATCACAAGTGGCTTTCCAGGGGATTTTACATCCTGCTCCTGTATTAGCCTACTTAATAAACCAAGGGACTTAATCTATTCAGAGAGTAACTCTTCATTAATAAAATGACAATATAAATGCTTTTCTTGATGCACAAGATTAAATTAGCAGTCTGAGTAACCAAATGGTGGCACCTCTATGGGAGGAAAAGGGCTATGGCAACAACTTGTACAGTCAATAGGAACTGAGCAATAACAAAAGCAAAAAGCCACACTTACAACATAGGAGAAAAGGACTTTATCACTGCAAAGCCTAGAGGTGTACAAGTGTTAGCTGGTGCCAAATCAGAAGGCTAATTAATGCGTAGCAGTACAGATCTCTTACCACCTCCCTCTCCCCACCAGGAACAGGCACGCTTTGGGACTGTGTGCCTGCTCTGATGCTCCAGGATTAACAGTTATTAGATCCCCAATTCCAGGACTTCTCGTACTCTCCAGCCTCGTGTGGAAAGAGTTCATAATTACCCCACAGGCAGTAACGCAAGATGGTGATGAAGTCTGAAGAGCTCCAGACTTGTCTGGATATGTGTATCTCAGATAATGTTGCTGACAGGATGACAGTTTCCCAGAATGAACCTACAAGGTAAGGACAGCACATACAAAAAATAGTGTCTGTCTGTACATAAAACGGACGGTTTGCTATTTTAACTGGACAGAATATTATTTAGTACAAGAAGCACTAGTAATGCTGTCTCCTGTACAAGTAATTCATAACCCTTCCTCGATTCACACCAGGAGGAATCAGTTGGCATGAAAGCAGTATCAAAACATGGACAGCCTGTATATTTCCTTAACTTAGACCTCTGAAGCTTTATGGACAAAAGTTACCCACTATTTGGTAGTACTCAACAAAGAATGCTGAAGTTGAAAAACCAAGCTGAAGAAGTGTACAGCGGTGAACTTCATCTTGGGGGACACTATCAGAAGGGTAGGACACTAACAAGTATACACAATTTAATATTTAAGACCAACGTGAAAGGCTTATGCACTTCCACTTTTCCTAACATTTACAGATGATTACGGAAGACTTGCAGAGAATCTCATGGGATTACTGTTGCTATCATTATGAAGATTGATTTTCTTAAAAAAAAGTCCCAAAGCAATTTCAGCACTTACCAAAGAGATTTTGAATGGGAAGAACCAGTACATTTGTGTAGGCAGAACAAGAGGAGGAAAACCCGGCACACTGCTTTCTTAATCAGAATATAATCTCTGTCAACAAAAAAACTCAGTGATACAGGAGGAATTTTACCAAGTGCATGGGCTACTAAGCAGCAGATATGAAAGCTGTTAAATTTACGGTTGGACTTGATGATCTTAAAGGTCTTTTCCAACCAAGATGATTCTATGATTCTAAATCATAGATTCTAAATCATAAATTCATAGCTGTAAATCACAATTCCCTTTTTATCTGGCTTCATAAAACAAACGAGGAGAAATCTTCTAAACCAGAGCCTGGTATGCCAAGAATTTTGTAAGAGGGTACACATACAAAAGGCAAAATGAACACTGCAGTGGACATATAATCACACTAGGAATGCCTCTGACCAGCATCAGCCAGGAAAACACTTTGTCATGCAGCAGCCTAGAGCATGAAACTCAAGTGAACAGCAGGGTTTACACTCCAATTCTTCCTGATATTAGTCTGAATGGAAAGGCACCACATTACTGAGATTCACTTTTTCTCTAAATGCCTTGATGTTTATTCTTTACACTACTGTAGGTGACAAATTGAAAAACAAAAGAAAAATGCTAGCAGAACCCAAACAAGACACATATAACCCTGTAATAGCCCCCTGGACTCCCTGTGTATCCTTCAGTGGAAATGCAGTTGTTTTCACTCCTACAGACTCTGTTTATACATTATGGCCCAATCTTGTGTATAATTAAAAGTAAATTTAGACGCAAGTAATCTGACTGAGGCCAATGTGCATGCTAATGTGCATACAGTCACACAAACAAATGTTTGGAGGTTGAGTTTGACAATAAAAATATGTTAGCTCAGGCCTCTTAACTAGTTGTTCCAATTAAATGCACATGTTTCCACTAATTGGGATATGGACACCATGTAAGATAACCATTGCCTTCTGAAGACTGAGGAGCTCCTTTCGTCTTATGCAAGGTATCAGATTAACACAGTGCCACACCAGCAGCTGGCCAACTTAATTGTATCTAAACAGAAGTATGGTAACAGCCTCCTAATAAAAAGGTGGACATTTGGGCTAAGCATGTATTACGCATTTCTTTCTTACCTATATTCTATCCATTGATCATACTGGAAGCTGAAAAATCCCTAACATAAGTAACAACTTTAAATAGACAAATGAAGTGTATGTATTTATAGTTTGCATAGGAGAAGGAAGATCATGCACTTAGTTGAACAATTTAAAGATACAATAACATTGCTATATATGAGAACTAGGATAAATGAAATATATAAACAGTAGCAATAAATGAAAATGTAACTCTCAGTAACAGGGCCAATTCTCCAGGATTCAGATGCAAGGAAGACACACAGGTTTATCACCAATCCCCTTCCCCCAGGACAGGTCTGAATTATTTCACTAAAATCCGTGCACGATTCCTGGGGAAGATTAGGGGCATTAAGGGGATTCACAAAGACCAGCATGCCAACCGAGAAGCTGCCTGAATTAGCCCAGACGAAACAAGGAGGAGAGGAACTCAAGCCCTATCTTCTCTTCTTTCTGGGACTTAGAGACGTTTCTTTCAACTACTGTGAAGGACTTTATTCTAGTCAAAATTCAAGATTTGATCTCTCTCTTGGAGTGACGCCTCCACCAAGGATTTATAAAACACAGCTGAGGGGGCACTGCTCATACAAACTATAGATGCGCTTACTTGGGAAGCATCTAAGATGTCAAGTCACAAGGTGGGATCCCACCTGTTACACTGTGGTGTCGTATTAAGATTAAACTGTTCCATGCAAAGAGGTGCACCTCGCTGCCAGCTGCTAGCAGGGAGGCAGCCCCATCTGACAGGTGTGCGCCATGAACGCCCACAGGATTTGGCCCTGTGGGCAAGATTGCTGGAGAAACGCCTGGCCGCGTGTCCCAACGCTGGCCGTGAGCGAGGCACCGAGCTTCTTGGCACTGTTGAGAGGCAGGCAGCCTGGGAGCTGCCCGGAGCAGGCTTTGAAGTGCCCAGGGAGCTCCGACAGCAAAAGCCGTGGTGCCCAGGGACCTGGCTGTGGGTGCAGCCAGCAGCTCAGTGGGGAAAGATTTGAGGCTTCCCATTTTGGATCTGGGTGCCTGCAGGAGGAATGGCACAAGAATCCCGAGCTAATTTCTACTGCAAACAGCTGGCTAGCATTTCTAGCTATAACCTGACATTGCTTTTAAAATGAGCATTTTGCAGGTGAACTCGGCAGATCCACCATGAGCACATGAACCAAGGGGATGATGAGAGCATTTTGCAACCCTAACTGGAGCAACTGCTGTTCAAGCATATGAAGATGAAACTAATCTCATGTTGGGTATGGCAGAACCAGATTGCAGAGAAATACATGACTTTTTAATTAAACAGAAGAGGAGTAAGAATAAAGAACATGTTGCTTTGAAAAGCTGAGCAAACACAGCCATCACTTACAGTAAATAAAAACATATTTAAAGAAATACTGCCTTCACATAGAAATACCAGAAAGTACTGGTTTTCCTTTTTGTTCCAGCTTTCCTTTCTCAGCAGTTATTTTGCTGAGGGTTCATATGCCCCTGCTTACAGGCAGCACCAGCTGCCTACGGAGGAAAGCTACCTACCACCAGAGCCAGTCAGAGACCCCCAGGGCTGGCAAGGGGCTTAGTCAACCCCTTACCTGTGTAAAGTCCTTTCACTCAACCATAGCACATGTTTTATTAGAAAGACTGAAACAGGCTGTTCGTTAAAGAGCTCAACATATTATTAACTACAAATGAAAGGTAAGACTTTCAAAAGCATCAGCACAGGACTAAAATTGCCTTCTTTAAAGCCAAGGGGAGCTTACCCTTGACCTTGATGGGAGGAGGGTTGGGTGAGCTTGGGTTAACTATGAGTCCTTTTGAAAATCCCAGGCAAGGTGGTGAAAAACTAAGATTAAGAAGGCTGCCAGAAGAAGTAGTGCACTAATGGCAATTTATTCCCCTTGACCCGATGCATTAATGCTTATTTCCTGTACACACAAACTGTATGGTATAAATCAAATCAGCTCCTTCTCTAAATTTAGATTGGAAGAAACACCGAAGCTTTGCTTCAGTTCGTAGCAGAGGTGTTTGTCAAAACACATGTACAACTCCTTGCCAATACATCAGTATATGAGGGAACACAAATCTATTCACAGACAATGAAAGAGCAGGAAGAAAAAAGAGAATCTGACAGTATACTGGAACAATGGTCCAATGACTAAAAGAAGCAACAAGATTGGTTTTCTGTTTACACGGACAATTGCCAAATATATAAAAATTGGCTTTAAAAGTCTTGTATACAAAACTGTAAATCTTCTAAACAAGATAAACTGCAGCTGCATCACTCTGAAGTAACAATGAGTGACATTTGGGTGATGTAGTTCCCGTTCATATAAACATATGTATATGACCCTAAACAAATCTGGAAGGAAAGCTTAGTTGCGTATGGCAATGCAGGGAGGGCTTCAAGATATAATAACGATGCATAATTAACTGTATCCTAGAGGAACTTCCTGACCTTTGCCATACAAATGACATTTCCCAGTAAGAAGTCACATCACTGCTGATATTCTCAGTCGACAGGCAAAAGGAGTGCAGAGTCTGAACCAGGAATAGCTTTTCAGCTGCAGAAATTATTTTTCTTTGAAGGTCGAGACATGCTGCCGTGTCAGTGTAGGGAAGACGGCATAGCACCCATTCCTTGACCAGAGAGAACATTTCAGTCATCAGTGGCAAGACCTTTGTCCTGCTCTGGTCAACAGGAGTCTGGCCTCTGACTTCACTGGAGTCAGACTTTCACTGTGAGACGCTAGTCAACATTTTTACTGCCTTTGGATGACTGTGCAGGCCTCCACAACACATACTAGCTAAGGTGGGTGTGTTTGCTACTTGCTTGGGTTTTTTTTTTAAAAAAACAGCATTCATAGACTTAATGTATGACAGACAATAGATTTTCCCCATGCAATGGGAATACAAAAATTAAACATTTTCAGATGGAGCTCCAACGCACTTCTGGAGGTGGTAAAAGAAAAGCTGGCCAGCTCTGAAGGAAATATGCTCTGAAGGAGCATATATTAGCGTGTATCTATGGGCCACAAGGGCCATTAATTAGTATCAACTGAATGCCTATACTGATGATACAGTGCAAAAATCACAACTGCATCTTGCTTCTTCATGTTTACAAGTGGCTCTATCAAGCTGCAGGATCAGGTCCTTACAAGAAAGTTTCCAGTCTGTTCTAGAAAACAATTATTACTATCTGTTCCATTTTTCAATGGTTCCCTCACCACATCCTGAGACAAGACCAGCAGTGGGAAGCTGGCAACAATTAAAACAAGATTTCAAGGATTATAGAGGACTGCAACTATGCATGTTTTTGGAAATATAAGACACGGGCATGATTTTATCATACTGTGATGCAAGCTGAGGAGGAAAATGGACAGCAAATAAAGATACTTTGTCTAATGGAAAACTACAGGTAGTGAACTCTGTAAGCCTTTTAGAATGGACATACCCCAAGATGAGAAACAGTACTATAAACTCTGGGAAACAGAGAGAGTTAAATAATCAAAGAAAAAAATAATTTATTTGCATGCAGCAGCAACCCTGATACGATGCACGTCTACATCTGTATGTATGTATGAACACAGAATTTTGGGAAGAAAGGATTCCAAGACTGCAGGTGTTTATGGACAAAACCACCTCATTCACTGGCCAGAAAAGGCTATGCCTATATTAGCAAGCAGTCAGAGCAATAGGAGAGGACCTACAGACTGATACAGATCATGCTGAGGATCTGGCATTCAGACTATACACAGCTGGAAGGTTTCACTTCTAACTGGCTCTAGTCTGGTCCTATGGCCTCTGTGAACACCCAGAGCACATTTTCCTGCTTAGATTCACCTGAAAGAAATCAAATTCAAACACTCCAATTCACTTAAAAAAGCACATTCCTAATCCAAACTAGAAGTCATGCATACGTATCCAAGGTGTCCTATGTCAGCACCAGTTATATTTGGATTAAAATCCCACATACTGAGTATACAGAGTGACATGCCAAGCTTACAGAATCACAGAAAAATTTAGGTTGGGAGGGACCTTTGGAGGTCATCTAGCCCAACCTCCTGCTCAAAGCAAGGCCAGCTTCAAAGTCTGATCAGGTTGCTCAGGGTCTTCTACTGTTGTGTGTTGACTGTCTCCAAGGCCAGAGATTCCACAGCCTCTTTGGGCAACCCTACTTGGGCCATGACTTCTGGTAGCCAGTGCTTAACCTGTCTTGTGAATTTTTTTTCCTTATATCCAGTCAGAATTTCCCCTGCTACAACTTGTGGCTGCCACTTCTTTCCCTTTTGCTACACCTGTAGGAAGAGTCTGATTCCACCTTTTCTGAGTCTACTTGGCCTTCTCCAAGAACAAACTCAGTTGTCTCGGCCTTTCCCTGTACTTCATGTTAAACTAGCCACTTTAGTGGTACTCCCCAGGACTCTCTAGTTTGTCAGTCTCTCCCTTGTACTGGTGGCATAAAGCTAGACACAGTGTTTTAAATACAGCCTCCTAGTACCAAGTACAGGGGAATAATCACTTCCCTCAGCCTGCTGGCTTTGCTCTTGCTGATGCAGTCCTGTGTGTGGTTAGTCGACATCATCATACTTGCTGTCTATCAAGACATCCAGCTTCTTTTCTGCAGAGTTGCAACTGGCCAGTCAGCGCCCATCTTGTGTTATTTTGCAGGAATTTTGTGTACCAGGTGCAGGACTTTACACTTACTTCTGCTGAATGTCATGAGGTTCTTGCTGTCCCATTCATCCAGCTTGCTGGGATCTTTCTGAGAAGCAGTCCCACTCTCCTGTGTCAAACGATCCCCAAGGCCTGGCGTCATCCTGCCTTCCTGCTTTAGACACAGTTCAGAAGACCCCAGAACACAAACTCACAAGTATGCAAACAAAGTTAATTCACCTACAAAATTCCCAAAGATACAGTCCCTCCCATCACCCCGGTCACTGACAAAGAGCATTGAGTGTGCTCACACGGCAGGTGCAGGACAACCAGGGGATCAGGCCCAGCCAGCACAGGTTCATGAAAGGCAGGACCTGCTTGACCAACCTGATCTCCTTCTGTGACCAGGTGACCCACCTAGCGGATGAGGGGAAGGCTGTGGATGTTGTCTACCTGGACTTCAGTAAGGCCTTTGACACTGTCTCTCACGGCATACTCCTCGAGAAGCTGGAAGCACATGGCTTAGACAAGTGTACTCCTCGCTGGGTAAAAAAACTGGCTGGATGGACGAGCCCAGAGGGTTGTGGTGAATGGAGTTAAATCCAGTTGGTGGCAGGTCACAAGTGGTGTTCCCCAGGGCTCAGTACTGGGGCCAGTTCTCTTTAATATCTTTATCAATGATCTGGACAAGGGCACTGAGTGCACCCTCAGTAAGTTTGCTTATGACACCAAGTTGGGAGGGAGGGTTGATCTGCTGGAGGGTAGGAAGGCTCTGCAGAGGGATCTGGACAGGCTGGATCGTTTGATCACACCTCAATTGTGTGAGGTTCAACAAGGCCAAGTGCCGGGTCCTGTACTTGGGTCACAATAACCCCATGCAACGCTACAGACTTGGGGAAGAGTGGCTGGAAAGCTGCCCGGCAGAAAAGGACCTGGGGGTGCTGGTTGACAGTCAGCTAAATATAAGCCAGCAGTGTGCCCAGGTGGTCAAGAAGGCCAACGGCATCCTGGCCTGTATCAGAAACAGCGTTGCCAGCAGGAGCAGGGTAGTGATCGTCCCCCTGTACTCGGCACTGGTGAGGCCGCACCTTGAGTCCTGGGTTCAGTTTTGGGCCCCTCACTCCAGGAAAGACATGGAGGCCCTGGAGCGTGTCCAGAGAAGGGCAACGAAGCTGGTGAGGGGCCTGGAGCACAGGTCTGATGAGGAGCGGCTGAGGGAACCGGCGTTGTTTAGCCTGGAGAAAAGGAGGCTGAGGGGAGACCTTATCGCTCTCTACAACTACCTGAAAGGAGGTTGTAGTGAGGTGGGTGCTGGTCTCTTCTATCAAGTAACTACTGATAGGACGAGAGGAAATGGCCTCAAGTGGCAGCAGGGGAGGTTTAGATCGGATATTAGGAAAAATGTCTTTACTGAAAGGGTTGTCAGGCATTGCAACAGGCTGCCCAGGGAAGTGGTGGAGTCACCATCCCTGGAGGTACTCAAAAAGCATGTAGACAGGGCACTTCAGGACATGGTTTAGTGGGCATGGTTGATGGTTGGACTCGATGATCTTAAAGGTCTTTTCCAACCTAAATGATTCTATGAGTCTATGATTTCTCATCTTCCCACCATGCATTGCTGCATAGAGCCTATCCCTGTCTTCTCTTGATATCCTCTTTGTAGGTATTAGAAAGCTGCTATCTTCCTTTTTCCAGGCTCTACCTCCTTTTGATTGGGAAGCCCTATAAAATATGCCACCACAGTGTCTCTTAGTGAGCTCCCTTCTGATCCTAACCCATAAGCTCCTGACCCGCCTGTTGCCCAGGCAATAGCAAAGCTCTGTGCATTCAAGACACTCCTTTGAAGAGACTGCAATGGATCCTCGCTTGAGAACCTGGAGCCATGCACTATGGCACTGCCGCTGTGTGAATTATCCCTCCATGTCTCTGCAAACCCAATGACATCACAGTGCTGCAACTTTGCAGACTTCCAGTTCCTCCCAGCACACCTGCTGGTAAAGACACTTTTGCCCCACACTGTCAGGTTGGATCCCATCTGTCCCTAGCGGTCGCCATTTCGTGAAAAGGGTCCTGTGGTCATAAAGTCCAAAGTGCTGCCATGACACCAGGGGCACGTACAGGTGTGAATATGCAGGATGCATCCACCCTGTCCAGGTTCTTCCCCTTGAATGGCAGGATGGAGAATACCGCTTGGGCTCCATCCCTTCACATGGGATCACTAAGTCATGTAGTCATCCTTAACCTGCTGAAGCATTACTAGTGCCCACATGAGAAAGTAACAAAGTCTGATGATTGGACAGGCCTTGACAACCTCTGTGATGTCCTGGATCCAGTCCCTGGGGAAGCAGCAAACTTTGGAAGTCATCAGTCAGCAGATGGGTATCTCCATTCCTTACACCATGGAGTCTTCAATCCCAATTACCCATTGCTTCCTCTTAGTGGCACTGGTTATGAGTAGTTCATCAGGCACAGCTGGCCCAAACACCTCTCTTGTCAGGACTCACTTCTCTCCTGTTTCCAGGGTCTGTATGTTTTATTAAATCCGTATTATTATTAGCCTCACGTATTTGTGTTACTGAGAACGACACCAAATATGGTTATATCTTTCCATTAACTTACCTGAAAGAAACTGTTTGAGACTGGACACAAAACACTATAGTTCTTAACCGTGATGCCCAAGATTTAGGCTTCTCAAAGTGAAAAACATAGATGTAAGCAGCATAAACACAGCTGCTTATTAACACAGCAAAAAAGCAACAAAGCAAATATTCCTTAAACTGTTAAAAAAAGAAAAAAGAAAATCTTACATTCATACACACATTAAAACCAAAATACATACACAGAATGCTCTGTAGAACTAGAGAGCTTGATTACTTGTCCATGTCATGATGCATGCTGTTAATATTGAGTGTGTGCACAAACCTTTAATGCCAGACTTCACAGATCTCGCTGCGGTCAGGAACAAAGCCAAAGCCATAAATGTAACACCTGATTTTCAGGGGAGATGGGAATGTGGAAAAGTGTTTGGGAAATTCTCCTATGAGGATGCCTTTGAATCTCTCCACAGAACCAGAGAACATTTTCTATAGCCTCCAGGCATCGGGATGTGGCACAAGGGCATTCCTTCATCTCCAGGTCTGTCCAGCGCGGCCAAGGCTGCTAAGCCCATCCCTTTCCTTCAGACATACATGGGAGGAAACTCCCCCTTCTGCCACTGGACTATACAAGAGAGGGGAGGGAAAGAGAAGAAAGAAAAAAACCACCGTCTTCTGTCCACCATTTTAGAGACAGAAAAGGAATTCATCAGCTGCTCTCCTATCTGACATCCAAATGGAAAAGGCAAGAGACCAGACTGTTTCCTCACTGCATTAGACATGAGAGGAAGCAGAACTGAAAGAGGGCAGGCAGCAGCCAACAAAAGGTAAGAAGAGATGCTAAACTTCCCCATGTCCTAATGCTGTTGCATTTGAATCTGAATTCTTAGAAACCTACAACCCAGCTGTGGAAAAAGGACTTTGGGAAAGATGTGGGGGGAGGGAAGGATGGCTTTCTCAGAAGTACATGTTTTGCTTTGGTTTGTATTTGCATGCTTCATCCAAAGTGTTACACAACATGAAGCTTTATATAGCTATACGAGAACACACGTTCCCCACACATCCAGGGAAAATCCCCAGCCACACTAAAATCTGTTCAGACCAAAAAACCTCACCCAAGTCTAACAGGACCCTAATGCAGACTTCTGACTAGGTACCACAACAAGAACGACAAAATCATGCATTAGAAAATATTCCTTGCTTAGTTGTGAGAGAATCGCTTTCCCAAGACGATTCTGTGTAACTACATGCCCCAAACTCACTAACGTTTGCCAGATAGCAACGGGTGCTGCAGGATTCCTTTGGCAAATGCTGTATCTCAGACTTTTCTTTCTCAGTATGCTGTGATTTCCTGTGGAATGGAGAAATCATCTATACTACAAAGAGGTCCAGTACTAACACTCTTAGAATTAAATAATTTTATAGCAACATATAGTACAGAGAGAAATATAATACTTGTGCAGAGAAATTCCCGAGCAGAGAGAGATTAGAAAAACAAACATAAACAAACACCATCGAAGCTTGTATTTTTTTATTCAGTGCAAAAAATATTGGGTAACTGTTTGCTGTTCCTAGAAAGAATGGAAATCTGTTGCCAACAGCTGTAGTTTTTGGTAGGAATTATAATACTATATTGAAGATTTATGTGCCTGACAAAGGCATAAAGTTATCCAAACTAGGGCAGAAAAACCAGAATAGTCTTTTCCCAACAAAACAGACCCACATTATTTTTGTTAACTCTTACTACGGCAGTTCTGATCTTCAAAACCAGGAACTCATACTGCGGTTGATGTTTATAATCATTAAGTCTTGCAATGCCACTGCACAGGGTGAACTGTTTTATCGCAGGTTCTTACATAAGCAAGAAACACACCCTACCATCTTGAAATCAATTAAAAGTCATAAATATTTACCTCCAAAAGCACATGACTAAATTTTCTTCTTGAGATTTTAAGGTTTTACAGTGCTTTCCCTACCTTAAGAAAAGGTTTCCCCAAAGCTGTGGCCATCTAACAGATCCATATGACAGAGGAGAAAGGTGACCCTTGGCAAAAGGCTGTCCTGTGCATAAAGTAAACAAGCAAGGGGAAGGAATCTTGGGTCTCTTTGTTGCAATTTTATAGATGCAAGTGGCCCTACCTGCCTGCACGTCACTCTCCTGATTCCCACGGAAAAAACTATTCCTCATGCTCTGCAGGATTAGGGTCTTCTGTGTTCCTTGGAACTACAGCAGATAATAATACAGAGAACTATTATTTTTAAGTCAACTGATGTTCAGCAATAAAACTCAGACTATCACAGGTTTTAAAGCTCATTTATTTGCAAGCAGCCAAACAGCATACTCTGGGCTGAATCCTAGGCCAATTTACAGTTACACTATATGCTGCTGCATGAACATTTCACCAAGTTACACAGCTTGGGAATCAATAAATCCATTGCCTTGGAAGAATTTGCCCAAAGGCTCCCAATGCGTGAGTGGCAGTGCCTTGTCCAGGTCTCAGACTTTGGCTTCCATTTTGTAGCTGTTTGGTCCACCAGATCATATTTACACTAATCACCAAAAATGGTTTTGTTTCTGTCCTTCTGAAATTGCTGTTTGGTTGGTTTGTTGTTTTGTGTTTTGGTTTTTTTTTTTTTTACTAGGGGAAGGAAATAAATTAAAAGCTTCTTAACAATTTCAGTTGTGATTTTTTTTTTTTTTTTTAACTGGGAACCAACAAACTGTATTTTTCAGCGAAAGCAAAGATAGAAAGCCCGATCTCTTTGAACAAAATGCACAATAATCTGAAGGCCTGCATAGAAAAAAATTACTGTGCACATGCCACGGTTTTTAAGTTCAGACAGAGAAAACCTAAGTCTACTTTTACTGACTTTAAAAATCCTACGTGTAGTCAGTGAGAAGAGAAAGACTATAAAATAAAACCTTCCTTCAAGGAACAACTTGCCACCAGTCCTTAGTCCTGCAAAAGATCTGCAAAAAACCGAGGATATTTTGCTTGAGCAAACAGAATTTTAATCGAGCATAAACAAGTGAACAGCAGGCATGCCATTTCCATAAGTATGCATGATTCAAAGGAGAAAAAGATTTAAAAATCTGAGGCCATAAAATCGACTTCAATTTTAAAAGTTTTAGGGTTGAAAAAAAGGTATCGTGTATATGGCAGGCTTTTTTCACTACAAATGGATTCTTTAAAAGAAATTGCCACTGACAAATCATCATTTATAAGAACTGTTTCCAATACGACAGAAGTTAAGTTATCTAGCATGGCACTAAAGAACACATTTAATTTTAAGTATGCTTATAGTTTTACTAGAGCCAATGGCTTTTTCCATGCTTAAGGCCAAGCATATGCTGAAGTACTCTGCCGAGACAAAAGCTTACAAGTTTGTTGTTTAGAATGCAAAGCGAGGCTTTTTATCCCAAACCACATTTTCTTGCATGTAATCAACACTGATGATGCCACCATAGTTTCCAATTCATTCCAGGGTGCACTCAGCATTTATCAGGGCACAGATGGTGCTCTCTTTCTTTGGCTTCTGAAGAACATGCCTAAATATTAAAACAAACTTGGCTATCTGCCTCTTATTCTGTTCTTACACTCTGTATTGCCACAGTAAAAATAACAGTAACCTTTGATCTGATCTGGAAGCCTTTTCTAATTTACACACAAAATTTGGCAATAGGATTATCAAGTACAGTCAGCCCACTTGAAACTGGAGAACCCGATATGCATAAATCCAGCATGTTAGTCACAAGCCATCGAGAATGGGAACAAGCAATCCACAAAACAATCAAAAGTACAAAAATCAGAAACAATTTTTCTGGTAACAAACTACACGATCCTGACTGTACTCGATGGCTGTGTGTGCATCTCTGGAACTGTAAGGATTATTCAACAGCTTAACCAGCAATTAGCAAACAAACAGGCTGATTTGGAAGGCAAGTAAAGAGCATTTGCATGACAGGATTTGTCATAACACAGACCAAGGTCTTTCCCAACACACTCAATGCCACAAGTATGCATTGCGCTGAAAACTTGTAGCGTTTTCCCCTATGGGCAGCACAGGACATTTATTTCCCAAATTCTGCAAATTATTTACCCGTTTCCGAGCAAGCATAAAGCAACCTCCGCAGAGACCCAACAGAAAGACAAGCTGCCACGATACTCCATTAAAAATGTCCTAAGGTAAGATAATGTGAGATCTGTCCAGCAGATCTTGACAAAACGTTCTTGAACATGCAGCTGAGCTGGGACGCAGGTGCACATGATGGTCAACGGGTCTTAGTCACCCACCTTCACAGGCTTTCAGTCTCACGCAAAGCACATCGACACTGGAAAAATCACGTGTCATGTGCATCAAAATACATATGACCAAACTCAAATCGGGGGGGGAGAGTGGAGGGCTTGGAGAAAGGTTAATCAACTGCTCAGAAACGATGTTGCCAAGTGCAGACTATTTCACTATCTCACTGGTAAAGTGAGGTTAGCAACCAGTGCATGCTGCCAGAATCTAGGGCAAGAAACGTGTATTTTAAGCAGTTGTTTTGAGTTCAAAACAGCTCAACAATTGCATGCACGTATTGGTAAAGAAATCACTTCTGAACAAACATCAAGTCCAGAACACTAGTTTTAGAAGTACATTTAAATGCCAGAAAGCCAAAGATTTGACTAAATAAGGTTATACAACAGCCACTAAATTGGTTAGCTCCTGATTTTTTTTTTAAAAACTAAGCAATGGCTAGTAATTTTGGAAGTAATGATCCTAGATATCTGCGCTCCAGTAAACATAAGCTAACTAAATCTAAATTAGCATATGCTACTAAATCAAAATTACATTAAAATCATAATAAGAGTAAGTAAGTAAAAATTCTGTCAATATGAGCAATCCAGAAACAAACCGCTGTAAAACATACACAAACCAAAAAATAATCAGGCATGGATGGTGAGAAGACTGTTCTGCAGCTAGTCAAAACTACTTTTTATAGTCCGTTCCCTTTAGGTAATGGAATCTGGGTCCTCCTACATCCCAGCCTCTCCTGCTGTCTCCCAGTCTCCTGAAACTCAGCCCTGCTCACTCCCCAAAGTTTGCAATACTTCCTGGCGTTTGGCTGGCTTCCAGCAAATTCAGGCTGTCCCCCTTTGTTGGTATCGTGCTCCACATCTACACGATGCATAACTTGAAATTACTGGTACAGTCAATACTCTCAAACTTACAGCTTGAGAGCAAGCTTCAAAACATCGGCAACATGGCCTTACCTGCAGGATCTTGTACTGTCATTTCCTTACGCTTCACCATCAGCTTGTCTTTAACCCACGGGAACTCCTGTAAGGAATCCAAGAATGCATCAAAAGCCTTGGGTCCTCTGGTGGGGAGAATATCAAGGAGCATCATGGTTTTCCTCTGAGTGGTAGTTTGGGATTTTATTTCTTGAACATGACTGTCTGTGAGAATCCCCTCCTGGTAGAGATACTGAATAACAACTCCATCCACCAGCACCTCTGTGCAGAGCTCCAGGCGCAGGGAGCGTAAAAGCTGCTTGTCTCTGGCATCCATCTGACAACCTAGAGCATGAGAAAAGGAGTAGGGAAATGCGTGAAGATTAAAATACTTCAACCTTGAACACCCAGAAGTGATGTCTGAACATCCAGAACTGATGTTTGATACCTGGCAACCTTTAGAAAGAATGCCAAACTCAGAATCACCAACCTGTGAAAACTGTTAATGATCCCCACCATCTTCTTTCCACTCAGACTTCACTGCCTCACGAGCTAAAATGCTGCCATTTCTGGGAAACATTAGACAGGAAGAGAACCTTTGGCATTGTGAAGACCCGTCCTTTGCTGGAATAAAAACCATGCCAAATAATCCCACTCACTAACTGGTCAAGGTCCATACTAAAGGCAGCTAGAGCATTTGCCAGTCCTTAAGAGACTCTAGCCCCCAAAAGTTAAGAGAGGTGTCACACCTGAGCTCTGTTACTGATGCCTCTGATGTTATTGCTGTTGCAGTAGGGCAAAAGCAGCAGCAAGACTGGCAGATGCACCACAGCCAGGCAGCAGCAGCAGGGACAGAGGCAGCCGGCAGCTTTGGCCTACGCGATGCATTTTAATTTTAGGAGGGGTAGACATGTACCTTACACACCAGGTTGTTCTCCCCACTGACTCATCCTGGAAGGCTGCTCTGGAACTCGACTGATCTGATAATGAGAAACTTTCTCCGAATTTCCATCTCAAATTTATCCACCTTCTATTTATAGGCATTTGTTCTGCCAAAACTGTTCTTTAGCTTAAGTAGCTCTTCTCCCTCCCTGATATTTACCCTTCTAATGCATTCACAGGAAGCAATCGGATGCCCTGTGCCAGCTTCCATTTCACTTGACTAACACTCTGACTAGACAAAAGCTGGAAAAGATGCATTTTATAGCCACTCTACAGAAGAGGAATCAAGGTCCAGAGAGACCAAGCAACTCATCCAAGATCATACCGGGAGTCCATGCCAGACCTATGAACCGAAACAAGATGTCCAGTCTAGACCTTAATGACAAACATATCCCTAGGCCCATTAATGGCACTTGAAAAGGAAAATGACAGAGTAATACAATTAAATACTTTCTCATGAGTAAATAATGAAGTCAAAAAACTGCAGCAGGTGTTGAGTGTGATTACCAAGCAAGTTTCTCATAATTAAACTAGATGCTACTGTTCGAACAGCTAGATGTTGCAGAAACATAATTCAGCTTGAGAATACAAGGTGAAGCAGAGGTTTTTCAAAGCTTTTGGAAGAAACCAGCTAAAGTCTTTATACGGTGAGAGGCGCCTACTGACTCTCAAGGCCCCATCAAAGGTTGGTTGGTCATCCTGGTTGTTAAAATCTAGGGCAGGCAACCAACAGACCATATAGGCACGTAAATGGCATCTTGGACAGACTGCAAGAGCCTAGGACCCCGAGAGAGACTGGAAAACCCCATCTGTGACACCCTCCGATAAAGCTACTTTCTGAAAGCGCTTCCCCCGAGCGCTGAAAGCATTGCTGGACAGCACCTTTGCGGGAGGACTCCAGCTCTCCTGGGTTACCCAGTATGTTTCTTGTATAGTGAAGTGAATTTTGAGGCGCCTACCTTCTGTCTAGGGGTCATTTGGGAATCAAACAACAGCTATCCTGGCTATATCCTTAAAAAAATGCTAGTTTGCTAAGCATAGCTCAAACATCAAACTCCATCATGGAGTGAGATGACAGTGCAAGCAAGGAGATGGAAAAAGAGCAGGCAAGAAAGAGACCTGGATTCCCCCATTTCATGTTAGGATGTTCACGAAGCTGAAGATTCTGGCCTCTAACACGCACTACAAAACAAGGCCTTTTCAAACCATCTCAGTTAGCACCTTTGTGCACTGAAAAATGCCTATCAAGCCATGAATCCAAAGGGGGAATTTCTGCTGAGAAAGCCCTTTGGCTCGCTGACTGCTGAGTGAGCACAACTGAGGTTTTAAAGCCCTTAACACCAAGGGCCCTTAACCCCAAGGTCACTGGCTGAGTAAACTTCCAGCATGGGGTGTATTGATTTTTAAGGTCTTTTTAAAAATTAAGTATTTCTTTGTGTGTACCTACTGTGAGGAGGAGTGTCTGAGTCAGGAACTAAGCACCCAGGTATGGAAATGTATCAGGATTTTGGTGGGGAACAGTGGAGGGATGGAGTTTAGCGCAACATAGAATTAATTTTAATCACAGCCTATACCTAGGGACCCAAATTAAGCTCTAAAGTAAATTTTTCTCTTGCAATGCTGGTCGCAGAGGTAAACTGGAAAGACGAGTCGTCCGTTCACCCAAAAGATGACACGGCTCTAACCTTCCCCAGATACTTCTAAAAATGCATCTTTTCCACTGTAGGGCCAAATCTTAAGAAATACACCCCCACGTCCTGCTGAATGAGCACAGGCCTTGACTTACCACCACACCAACACAGGCAGGTTTGCATTTTTTCTGCATCTGGCACAGAATCTGTCCATGAACGGGGATAAAACCTTTGAAAGCCTTGACCCTAAAAAGACCCCTTCTGATCCTAAAAGGAACATTCACTTAGTTCTTGGCTAGAAACGCTTTGGCATTTTCCCAAACACCAACTGCACTGGGCTGCTTATGACTCCGAATACTTTCCCGTGTGCCTGCTTAGCTAAGCGTAAGGTCCACCTTGCCTGAACCACGAGTGATTTTGGCTATCCGCAGCATGCCTACAGGTGAAAAATCTCCTCTCCCCCNAAAAAAAAAAAAAAAAAATTAAAAAAATCAAGTTTTGCTTTTAACTTCTTCCCTGTAACCCCTGTCTGGAAGCTGCTGCTCCTGCCGCAGTCAGGGGCCGGCTGCCCGACCTGCCGGCCCCCCAGCCCCGCGCC
>VYZV01004361.1:21950-34634 GCA_013401275.1 Pandion haliaetus | reverse complement strand
GGTGTCTCCGCGAGGGAGGTGCCTTTCCCGGGCTGGGAGGACGTGCTGCGCTCTCGGCATCTGGGTGGTGGGGTTGTTTGGGGTTTGGGTTTTGGTTTTTTTTTGTGGGAGTGGAGGAGTTGTATCTAAAATGAAAGTAGAAAGTACAAACCCGGAGTTTTCGTGACATTAGAAACAGCTGATCGCACTGCTCTCTAGGAACACCGGTTCCTGTTTGCAAGTAGGTGCTAAGCCAGAGTTCATCCAGGTGCTGGTGCCATCGTATCAGACACACGGCAATGGTGCATCGAATACTATGTGTACTTAGCTTCATTACTTTCGGCTGAACAGCCTAAAAATGAAACTTCGTAGAGCAAAACCATTCAGGAAAGTAAGACAAAAGCCATTTGGTGAAGTAAGATCCAACCTGCGTCTACCACAGTGCTAGGCGCGTTCTCGTACTTTTATTCATCTACTACTGAACAGAAAAACATCTCTTTCACATCATTTTATACAAACACTTGAAGCCAAAGTACAGTAGGAGGGAGAAGACTGATTCACAGAGCTATGAAAACGAGGCGGTGTCGTTTCCTATCGCATATCACGGAAGAACTTTTTTCCATCTTTACGTAGGTGTCAGGTGTCACACGGGCTTGAGCACTGTCAGCCCTTCTTCATGTCAGGACCGCAGTTATGATGAAAGGAAAAAAAAAAAAAAAGATCCTGCGGAGCTGGAACACGCTACCTTGAAGCTGCAGACAACCACAGCGAGCTGCTTGCTAATGCCTGCCCTCTGGAAAAGCAGGAAAGGTGGTTGCTGCAGCTGCTGCTAGAAACGCTGCTGCTGTGTGAATCCCATTTGCACAGTCGGTTTAGACTAATCGTACAGATTTAAGGGTATTTGGAAGACTTAAGGGTATTTGGAAGTTAGTTATGGAGACCTTTACATGCCTTTCCCAGACATTGTGCCCAGGAAATAATTTGCCATGGAAAAACGTAACTGAAGGTATTACTGGTAGAGCTCAAATACTGTGTATGTTTAACGTGGTATTTATCCACGAGGTTTTGCATAAAGATACACATTTAGTCACACTTGGAAAGCTTAGATCCTTTTCCTTTGATTTTCCTGTGGCTGACAGCAAAGTCGAGAATTTATGTGGATGCAGAATGTAAATCACAGTCTTAAAGGCAAAGTTTGCACACTGGATTTAAGAAATGTTTGAAAAATTAGATGCGTTCACTATGTGGCCAGCTTCTACAGAGATGCTACTTATTTGGCAATTCTAAAGCAGGATTTTGGTTTAATTGACATAATGCTTTTATCTAGGATTATTTCCAGACAATAAATTTGATACAAGGGGTTTAAATGGCTTTTAAATAACTGAGATATAATATCTTATTCCAGTACATCTATTAAACCAAAGTAAATGTTTTTTGTCTCAGGCACACATGTTAGTCTTCTAGGAACACAGACATAAAAAAATTTAAATACTCCTATGGGTTGTTTCAGAGTGATGCATTAACATATTTACATGACCTCGACAACACTGGAAACCACACAAGTAAGTCATCGGTAACTCTTAAGACGAGAAGTATGCTGCTGTTGTAGCCAAAGTACAGCTGAGGTGGTTTTACATTTTCATGTCATGGACAGTTTGTAATACCGGTTGTGAGAAAATACGTTTGTAAACAACACAAACCGGCACCAGGGAGCAGAGAACACCACAAACCATCTATAGGATCGTTCCTCAGCACAGCGCCGTACAGCTACTGAAAGTTTCCTTTCTTAGCTTCTTGTGTTTCTGATTGCAGCTTTTTTTTCCCAGTCACGATCTGAGGAGCTGTATTATATCTGGAATTGGAGTGACCAAACTTGGAGACTTAAAATATCACGTCATTGTAATTTTGACAGCTGCATTTAATTGCAGATAATGTGCCTACATTTTAAAATAGAAAATGAAGACAAGCAGTTACATCACTTGCATTTACTATATCTTTTTGCCAGATGAGGCAATTAGGACTATTTATTTTATGCTGTCCAAGAATATCTTAGAAAGTTAGCAAAACATATGGATACGCACAGAGCAACTCCAGTTCCCGCTCAAGTAAATGGTAGCAGTTGTAGAGCCAGCATTTAGTCAAGTCTGTGCTTACAGTCTAAACAGAGGTGCAAAGACAGAAAGCAGTGAAAGGAAACGGATAAGCCTCGGAAGGAGGGGGATGACAGCAGAGATCCAAGTCTGATTAAAGGGGAAATCTGGCGTTTCCTTTTCCTTCCACTGGTTTGTCACTAGTGCTACGAATTCACTAGCGGAAACCGTAAATGCGCTACCGGTGTTTCAGGTTCATCTTTAGCAACGCACCCCAGGTGTCGGTTATACTCCGCAGTTGCAGAACAAGGATGCGCACAGGTAATGCTTTTAAGTCCAAGGAGTGAAGCCCTTAAACTTTTCATTTTGGTTCTGTTTGGGTTCAGCCCTGACTAAAGTTCTTCCAGTTCAGTTCTGGTCCGAGTTCAGTAACACCTCAGTAGGATGGTTTGGTCATATTCCAGTTTTAGGGACAAATATATATAGAGAGATAATAGTTTTACGTATGTACACACACGCGCACACATACATATATTTGAGCCAGTTTGGGTTCAGCTCAACTCCCCACTAACTGCTCAAATCTCGAAGCGAACCACGTGGATTAAAAAAGGTATTTCCTAGACTTTGTAGATCGCTGGACCACAGGCAGTCTCGCACATCGGTATCATCAGACTTCCAGACTTCAGACCTTGTTCTCACTGGTTCTATGGATTGGGGAACCACCGGTGGTCATCACACTTTTGAGGACTGCTGAATTCGGGGTAGCAAGTCCAAATCTGTGGGAACCAAGCTAAGCGGCATCTCTTCTGACAATGCTGTTCTCTTTACGTGGGTTATTCCAGGTCAGAATACCAGATTTTTAAATTGACCTTACACTTTTTTAAAGCACGCTTAAAAGTCCCAAATCATTTTAGAAACTCTGTACAAGTATAATGAGATGTGTTAAAAAAAAAAAAAGCGCTTGAGAGGATCCTTTGTGCTAATTAGAGTCAAGCTGTATGCTAGCATGTACGTATTTTCTTTGTTTTCCACAGACTAATTTGTTTCTGCTGATAACAAGAGCCAAAATGTGTTTTTAAAACTAGTGCAAGCAGATTTAATCTATTAGGACTATGCTGTTTTCAATTGTCTGTAGGACAGCATTCCAACTTTAAGGACAAAAGAAAAGAAATACGAGCCTCTAGATTTGTTTATTAAAAACACATCTATTTGGTTAAATCTCTCACAAAACCTCTGAAATGAAGATGGAAAAAAAGAAGCATACATTATATGGTTGCCTGTCATTTTTAGAAAGAAGAGCGCAGAAAACATTTCTGGATGTGATGTATCTCAAAACCACTGAAAATATAAGTCAGGGTGGCCCGAACTCAGTGGCCTGAAGACCAGAAGAGAGTCTTGCAAGCCATTGCCGTCCACTGCCGTCCCAGGCAATAATCCCTTCCCTTCCTCCCTCTCCTCCTCCTCCTCCTTCTCCTCGCCCTGGTCCCCCTCGCACTCCGCTTTGCAAGCGTGGCCCTCCCTAGTGCCAGCAGCGAGGGCTCCTGCGCCAGCCACCGAAGTCGGGAAGATTTTGATGCGGAAAGGTTGCCCAACTTGTAGACGGAGCTTGGGCGTGCCGCGCTGGGTGCCAGCAGGGTTTGAGGGCGCCGGACCGTGGCTTGGGAGAGGGTGTCCCTTTCAGGTGGCATTTGCTACTCCAAAAGTGATTCCTTACCGCTCCTGGGAAAAGATGACGGGCAGGAGGCGAAGTGCATCACTGAAGGGGAACAGCCCCTGGGCTGCCGCTCGGATTATGCTGATACTGCGTAACTTCCCATTCATTGAAATAATAAAGGCTTTAAATTAAAGGCAGTTTGAAGAGAGCAGTGCATACAAAATGCAGGTGACATGCCATGACTTTCCTTAAAAGTACTGGTCTATTAAAAGGCATGTCCAGCATGTAGCTAAAACACAGCACAGGAAGTTTGAAAACATCTTAAAACCATGGGGTTGGAAGTGACTGTGTAGTGTCTATACATTCACCTTTGTTTCAGTAATAAAAATAAGTGTTTATTAGCTGCACTGCAACGAATTAATTCTTAATGCTGTTTACTTTGATACAAATAATCTCTAGCCCAAAGTTGAATGCAGAACAGTTGTAAGAAAAGAACCAGGCATCAAATGCAAAACTTTTGTATTCATTCCAGAAAAAAAAATCTCTGCAATGAATTAATTGTAAAAAACCCCCTGCAATTAATATTTGCAAAATGTGACTCAGTATTTCTGAGAATTTGTAGTCCATTTTCTTTAAATATGTGAATTAATGTAGCTCTGCATTTGTTTTTAAAGTTTAATTTAAAGATGTTTTGAGGAGACAGATGAAATGCTGCAAGCCTCTAAATATTTATTCCAGACTTATGAAACTTTTTTTAAAATGTAAAGCAACCATTTTAATAATGTGAGAACAAACAAAGAAAATTCACAAATTAGCCTCAAAATCAAACATTGAAAAATAAGTAAAAGGAATTTAAGATTCAAGTCTGAAACCTTTTCACAAAACCAACTTCTTTTGTTTGCAAATTACAGTATATGAAATGGTTGTCTAGCATTTTAGATAAAAGACTGGAAGGTTGGTTTTATTTAGGAGGAGAATAACTACTGCTTTTTGTCACCTTCTGTTTCTTTCCCAGGCTTTGAACTGGACAAACTCATATACAGTACCTGTATTTTTAAAGGTTCTTACTTTCAGGTTAAGCTTTTCAGGAGCTAGCAATGATTCATGGAAAGTTTTTACACGTAGCCTAGCAAGAGAGTTGCCGCTGCTTATACTTTTTCCGTACGTCCTCTTCTCAAACGAAAAATACCCTTCGATTAAAAATTCACTTACTCTACTTTGTTCCCTTTCAAAATGAAACCTGCCTGCACGCGTGGGTACGGTGGGCAAGTTAAGCAGCCTGCAGTAGGCGCTGCGTCCTCCATCAGGGGAGTTAAAAGAAACAGATGAATTTCCAGGAAAGCTACCTTCTCGCAGGCAGCTTCCCTCGCAGACAACATGCATCTGAAGCGCTTTTCAGCTCACAAAGGAGCGGCGATGCCACTTCCACTGCAATCTAGTTAGACAAGAGTCTCACTTTCCTAACTTTTATTTCTTCTCCGTTCCTAGCAATGCAGCCAGTCAAGGATATTGCCATCATTGCAGCTTAAGTTCCCATCAATGTTAGTTGAAATATAAGTGACTTTTCACCCCACGCTGATAAATGACAAAACGTTAAGTCCGCTGCCCGCTTTACAGATGGGTGTATTGCAGCTAAGATAGGCTCGGTCTTGTTTAATATTGCTCTTCCTAAAAGAAAATGAACTGGCTAAAAATCCTATAAACAATAACAGTTGATCCACAACAACTTCTGCCCTCCAGACTGTGTCAAGCAGCACGCTAGGTAAGGAAAAAGCAAATGTATGACATGTGTAATCTAAGTGTCCAGAACAATCCCCTCAAATGTGGAGATTCCCCCTGAGACAAACTGAGTGTGGGTGCAGAGATTCAGCTGAACAGATCCCATTTCAGGGCTGCAGCCTAAAGAGATACAATTAAATTGTAACAAAGGGTTTTGAAAAGGGATTTTACAGCTTTCAACTGACAGTCTTACAACTGTTTCTTACATCATTCTTGTTATCAAGCCTGATCCAAATAACCTCAATAAAGTCAAAAGAATTTGCACTGGGCTTTGAATCTCTTCCCACGTTTAACGTGCCTCTGCATTCACTATTTGTTAACCGACAGTGCACCAAATTGCAATTCGCAGCTATGAAACATCAATTATGGAACGATTTGACTGAAAACAAAAGGATTTACTCCCATAAACCCTGCCTGCCAGGGAAAGAAAAATTAAGGCAGGGACACTGAATGGGGGGGGAGGGGTTAAATGTATTTTGTTCTTTGCAGCATTCAGCACTAAATTTTTCCTGGGTGTTACCTGTTAAACTTTTTCCTACTAAATGCCAGCTTGTTCCTTATGCAAATATAAATAGCTTTTGCTCCTGCATTTTATTCCTCCTTAATACCATGGAAAGTAATGGTATTATTTTGGTATTTCAGCTCCTGGAGAGTTAATGGCTCCAACCGTGGATGAAAACAAAAAAAACCCCACAGGTGCAATCCTTTTTTTAAAATAGGATTTAAGTAGAATAAAATCCACAATTTATCAGGCAGATAAAACACTGTAATTATGGTGATAGGTTTTTACGTTTCCCCAGACTTTCTCAGAGGCACTGGCTGTTTCAAAGCCCTGTAGATAATGTGATTAATAAACAGTTAATCCCTTCCCCGCTTGGCAACCCTGGGACCAGGACAGACTGATTTTGCTAAGTTTTTTTTCCCCCCCTGAAATTCAGTTATCTAGCCGGACTTTGTTTATATGTGGTTTCAAACTGCACTGATACTAGTTACTCCCCTGGACCTTTAAGCTCCACTGGTACACCTGTCAGCACGGTACTAGTCCCGGTGGTTAGTTATTTGATACACCTTGTGAGAAGTGCCACCTCTCATAGGAGCTGCTAGCTTTTCCGTGTCCTTTCCCTTCAGTCCCTTCTCGGACACCAAAAGCCAGGCAGGTAAGTCCCTCCTCAGCAAGCAGCGTAGCTTCTCATCTGGTTTCCTGGCACCTGCATTTTACCTAGCTTGGAGCGTGCCCTCTGTCCAAGACAGCCGGTAAGGACCGGCGGTGGTCGGCACCGATGCCCTTCACGGCCCCTGGCAGCACCAACTCTGCCTCCCAGTTTCTTTGACTGATCTTCAGCCCGTTGCAGAAATCGCTGCATTTCAGCAATATTGTGGCAAACCGCCATGTTGTAAAGCCAGCTCAGACCTTGGTGGTCCAAAGTTGTATGTCGGTGGAATGGTGATTGCAGGCATTTTCAGTCACGCCAAGGGCTTAGCAAAATACTGAGACCTGCTGAAGTTAACACTAATAACGAAGTGGTTTTCAGAGCTAGGCTGAGATACCAGAGCAGCTTGTCTTCCCCATTTCCTTTGTGGATAGAGCACTAACCAGCTCAGACCTTTCAAGTAATTTCTAGTTACTCTATTTGGAAATTTTATGGCTTACGTACTAGAAGTTTCCTTTATTTCTGTAGTTTTTAAAAAACAAAATTTCTCCTTTCAACAGAAAAGTTTCTTACAATTACTGAGAATCAGTAATACAACTTTTAGAATCCCTCAAGCCATTATTTCTGCTAGCAGTCAATATGACACTTAGATTTATTTTAATGACAGCAAAGTCAGCAGAAGTTTTATTTTACTTTATTTTAAATGACTGTTAGACACGACACCCATGTCTAAAGGTATCTCCTCCCATTTCCATCATGTGTTTTGGCTTAAGAAGAACAAAGCCCTGACATCACTTGACTTATTTTCTGCTAGATCCTAAGCTTATAGCCGAAGGAAAAATGCATAGGAATTTTATCAGGAATACATGCTCTATTCAAGAGCTTTTTCTTGTCAGTAAAGAAAGATTTTTCTACGACCTTTAACAAGGTAATTCCCCTACAGGAACACTTTGCTAAGACACAAGAGGTGGCTAAGATACAGGAATTCATGCAACTACAGAACCCTGTAAATTCCAGATTGTTTTAAGATATAAAAATAACCCCCTCTACCCCCATATTCTAGTGAGCAATTTTTCCTTCTTGCTAATAATTATATACTGTTTATCTAGAATGTGGTTACATAAAATATAATTAGGACAATACTGACGAGATCAGATTAAAATAAAATTACTTCTAATGCAATGGGCGCAGCTGCTTGGTTACATTCCCACTCTACTTGCCCATCTTGCATTTGAACCATTTTCTGTCTCTGATAACACTAGCGGCAGGTAAATACTCATACTACTAAAATGGAGCCATAGTTGACACTTCTGCTAGGTTTAGTGCTAAAGTACCTACAGTCAGCAATTCCATTTTCATCACTCATCTTGCAATTTTTTTTACTTTTTTTTTTCCAAGTATCACCTTTTAGGATTGTGGGATTCTCAGCTTTCCTTTCATTAAAATGAAGAGGTTGTCAACAACTAACATTCCAGGTATAAGCTGGAAAATCTGAAACCTCAAGACTCAAAAATGAAAAACCAAACCAACACATGGGGTGTAACAAAAGGCTTAGGCTTAAAGTCCTTACCATGATTTTTGGTTGACTCACGGGCATTGAACCTGTGAAACTGGCTTCACTGAACACTCTGTACTAGCAATTCAACATGACATGTGTCAGTTAGAAGTAATTTTTGGAATCTGAAGGGCCAGCAGTTTAAAAGCTAGTGCTGCAAACAAGCCACAACAACATCCATAAAGGAAAAAAAAAAAAAAAAGCACTGGAACTTTTTTTAAAATGTTTGGACAACATGCTCGTGCCTTAAAATTCAGTAGGTCTACATGCAACATTTTTGCACCACTGTAATCTAATCATGTGCTATGCTTGGATTTTTTGTACCCGAACAAGTCATTCCTCTGTGCTGCGTTAGAATGAAGCCGAGCTTTCAGCAAGCTATAGTGTGGTTTAGTTTTACTAGTGCAATGCATCAACCCTAGGGCTGGCATCCTAATGAGGACAAGAACTATGCTTTCATACAAAGAGGACTAGTTCCCCCTCCAGTCTGTTCAAAATATTGTTCACTGCTTCAAGCACACCGCAGCTACAGACCCTACTTTTCCTCACAGTAACTAATACGAAAGATACGAAGTGTAAGTCAGTATGCTCAACGTTTGGTGACTTGATTCCACATCGCAGTAATTACTCTCGACGATTTACAGGAATCACCACCTTTCACTTTACTAGCGCTCCTTGTCTTCAGCCTGCTGCTTGCCCCTGTGCTTTGGAGAACCGCTAACAAAAAGCCCAGTGGGCTGCCCCGCATCTGCCCCACGTCCTTCCTCAGAGCTTGGCTCTGCCGTGGGGTACACCTGGCCTGGGACTGCTTACAGCAGGCTGCCAGCAATGAGCCGTAAATCACTTCCTCCCTGTGCAGGACTGTCTCATGGCACTCCAAAGCTCTTATCTTCTCAGTCTGCTCCTTCCAGCACTGGTATTCGGGGTTTTCAATCCCCAGGCCAGGGGCTAGCCTGGAGGGAACTTACTTTAAAGGACCTTAGTATAATGTGTTCACCACTGAGACCCCAAGCGTATCACAGCTAAGTATCACCTTGGCTAAAAATGCCCAGAGGTAGAAGGTTAACGTAGCAGCAGATTAGAATGTTTCTTACTGTAACGGAAGTTATTCCGTATAGCAGCTATCTCATCTCAAGGTAGAGCTACACAAGAACTGTAAGAACACCGATTCATCAGAATGAAAAGTGTTCCCAGGAATATGGTTCTTTCATGGGCACTGCTCACAGGAAAACCTCCTCAGCTGCAGGGCGGCAGATCCTAGCAAGACAGATGACAAGCACAGAAGAACCGTGTGATTACGACACATACCTGGAATAGGAGAGCTCTTCTGGGGTGGGAACCGGAGGGTGGTCGCCGTGTTAGGTGAAAAACTTCCGGCTATCTGCTACATTTTGGCAGGGCACGGAGAAAAATTTTACGTAACAAAAGCTTTTGTTTTGTTTTTCAGGAGAAAACTCCCCCCATTTCTATACTAAAGATTGCATTCAAAACAGGGAGAGAGAATTGAAGCCATGGAGGCAGAGGGAGAAAAGCCACCCTTTGCACAGAGAGAACAACATATCAAGAATTTGCCATACCAAGGGACCGTCCCCGTCTCAGGTTCTTGGTGTCTTCCTTGTCTCACCGGCCATGCTACTCATTTCGGCCAGCACATTAATGACAAAACTGAGCGCGTAACACTGGGAGTTTAGATGCAACAAAATAAGCTGGTCAGTGCCCCAGAGTTTATGAGAAGGGACAAAGCATCTTGACAGTACTACAGAACAGTTAAGGCACAAGGAAAACGAGAAGATTCTTTTCTTTTATATTGTTTCTATTTCAGCCTGGGCAGGGCTAGATTACAGCAAGTCTTGACAACCCTCCTTGTTCAAATACAGGTCTATTTGCTTTAATTAAAAAGCTAGGGAAAGAGTTAAAACTATGAAATTGTTGACTGAGGATGAATCTTACGTCCTTGTTACTCTCATCCTGGATATTTATTCTATTAAATACTTTACATTTAGACTGAGGAACGGCTACTGAGGGCCTTAGTCCCTTCTTGCCATTTAGAGGACTGCTGTAACAGAAAAAGCAATGTCCTGTGCTAATACCTAACTGCAGGAACTCAGCAGGCAGCCTCTAAGCCACTAATCTGAACGTAATCCAGCTCTACCTTTGAGCAGCACCACAAAGGCAAAGCAGGGGTATTCATCCTCACTGATACAGGTGCATTTATTTGAATATTAGCTGGGGGGAAATGATACAGGTTCATAAGATCACTGTTTCCTGAATAGTAGCAAATCCATACGTACAAAGATTGGGACATTGTTGTGCAATTTGATTCACTTTATTGAATAATAGTCTGATAGCTACAATGGTGAATTAGAAGAAAAGAAAAAAAAAAACCCTAAGAAAAAAAACCCCAAAACAACCCCCCCCAAAAAAAAAAAATCCAAACCGAATTTCCCCAGATTTTGGGAAAAAACCTGAAGAAAACATTCTACAGTGTAGAATGTTTTCTTCAGCTTGTTTCCCAAAAAAAAAAATCCAAACCGTATTTCCCCAGATTTTGGGAAACAAGCTGAAGAAAACATTCTACACTGTAGAAGACAGCTGTAACTGCTGATATCCATGTTTTGACATTGGAACTGTGCAACTGCAAGTCTGCAGCATACAGTCCGAAAGCCTCAACCAAAAGAGGCTTAATAGTAATAACATGGATATATCACCACTGGGAAGATGTTAACATGTTAAAGATTCCAGAATACCAATCTGGTACAATCACAACATACTGGGTTCCTATGAAAGATGTGGCATTTTCTCCTTAAGGTCAACTTTTAGAGAACTTTGAAAAATAAAGTTTTAAACTGATTACTTACAGTACTCCTTTGCTTGCAGAAAAGCACAAGAATTACAGTTAAAAAAGAACTCAATACATGATCACTTTTTTTGACTGGATTTGATTAGTTGCATAACTTTGGCAAGATTATCACAGTGTGATCCAGTTAAGCTTTCGGGATTATATGAACACCAGCACCAAATTAATCTTGGAATCAGACAACTGAGATACTTATGCACTCTCATACATCTCTGACCACTTCTGCAGTCTCTCCCGGTCCCACTGCTTCAGTTAGCATTTGACAGTTAGTGCAGTATTTTATGCTATTGACAAAGCAACATAATCTGGACAGATTTCTGGCTGCTCTCTCCTTGCAAGAATAGCATGCCACCTTGTCGAACCCCCAAGGATGCAAGCTGGGATTATTCTACATAAAGTCTCCCTTTGTGGCATCTGAAATAAAAACCTTTCCCCCAGAACTGCCACTGTTTTGATAGTGAATTCCATGCTGAGTTGTACAACTGGTTACTCAGTTCTCTGGCTGATTTTAAGAATTGCATTTAAAAGTTACTCTACATTAGAGGCATTTAGAAAAGATATTTATACCTGGTATTGGTACTCTTTCAAGTACTCTTTTAGTCTTGTTGGTAACGGCAGCTCCCAAATCCGATTTGTACATTTGTTTATAGTTATTCTGCAGCGGTGTTGCAGAGATGGAGCAGACGTATAGAGAGGTTTGTTCAAGTAAAGATGAACTGTTCCATTTGAAGGTGTTTCGGTTCTGTCCTTGCACATAAGAACATAGTACTCAATCAAATGCACGACGCTGTTGAACTGTTTAAGTCTAGATCTGACACAAGTGATAGAGTCCAGTCTAAACTTGCCATCTTGATATTCTATACGTAGATTGGTCGGTCCCGCTGACGTTTTTACAGAAATCGTCAGTAGATACTCTGAATGTGAACTATCCCTAACCAAGAAGGTCCCTTCGGGGGCATCCTGTAACCTCTCTTTGGCTTCAGCAACGGTCATGTTGCCCCAGTACCATCCTGTTAAAAGAGGAGAGGAACAAGGGTTTTGTTTATTCCTGCTTGTTTAAAAAGCTTCTCTTGGCTGATATACTTGTTATAACCCATTTCCTTTGTTGTTTGAAAGCTAAAGTCCTGCAGGCACTGTCAATTTTTACTTGCTATTTAAATTCATTTGCTTTACAACGCGTCTCGTTCTGACAGAGCCTTCCAGGTCACTGTTTATTTTCGTATCTACGCATGCACACGCACAAACTTTCCTGCAGCGTCCCGCGAGGCTAACGCCGAAGCCGCCGACCCCACGGACCGCCCGTAAGGTAGCCGGGACGCGCCCCGAGGCTCCGCGTTGCGCACACGGCGGGACAAGCGCTGCGGCCGCACGGCACACGCTGGCAGCCCGCAAAAAGCCCGCTCTCGGTAACTCTAGGCAGGCTGTAGCTGAAAGGAGCTTCGTCTGGCGAGCAGAAGCGGAGAGGAGTATGAAAACGACTTCTGCGGCGCGGCTGCGGTCCTAGCGGGAAGGCGCTGAAGACAAAAGCCCTTCCCTCCGCCCGCGGCCGAGCCCCGCGTCCTGCGGGGCCGGGCGAGCCGCCGCCACGCCGGCCAGCGCAGCGCAGGTACGCGGGGCCG
>VYZV01004361.1:3874-18473 GCA_013401275.1 Pandion haliaetus | reverse complement strand
GGGGGGGGGGCAGGTTTTGTTATCAGAGATCAATGAATATGTATTACGCTGGATGGTCTGGCAGAGGGAGCGGGGCAGCACCGGCACGCCAGCTCCCCTGCACAGAGAAGGCTCCCACAGGGACACTCCTGCCTTGGGTCGAACTCGCCAGCAACTCCTGAAATACAACGTTTCTTAAAAAAAAAAAAAAAAAAAAAGACACCGTGGAGGACAGTTCCTAAAGGCTTTTGTAACAGATATTACTTAAAATTTTTAAACATCAGGGGGTGAGTGAAGAGTATTAGAGTTAATAGTTCTCTTAAAAAATAAGTGCTGTATTTAGTGATTAATCAGATTCATCTGAGGAAAACAGATCTTTGTTAAGTGAATTGGTCAGTATGGTTTCATCTGTTTGTAATGCCTGGGTGCTTTTAAATTTAATTTATTCAGTTTATGAAAAAAGGTGGTTTTAATTGCTGACAGCACCACAGATTTAAAATGAGGTCTGAGGAACAAACATAGGCTTACTTAAGCATTCTCAGAAATGGTTTAAAACAATTTCGGTCTTGAAAGTCATTCTTGTTCCTGTTTTTGTCCATGCAGTTCAGATAGCCTCAGATCCAGCCCCCAGTGACTCTGGCGGAATCCCCACTAGCTTTTTGTTGGATAGATGTGAAGAGGGGAGGGAATATGACTGTGTCCTCTGAAATCTAGTTGACAATTCTGCTACCGATGATGTGAGATCTTGCATAAAATCTAATTTACTTTTCCAGAATTGCACTGGCCTCACTATGTTCAGAAGAACAACAAAAAAAAAAAGGAATACAGATCTATTTTTAGTACTAAAATAATTCCATATACAGATATGCTGGCACAGAGCTTTTGCTCAAAAATCTGTTATTTTGATATAATAGTGTTCAAATTAGGGCTATTCCTTTAAAGTTCACTAATTCATCTTAGAGAAATGGAATGCATCTTGTCTAGATGCAAAGCTGCTTTTTTACAGCTTTGCTGTAGTTCTCTTTCCCTGTGTTATTTATTAATGGCATTTTTATGTGGATAGTATCTCAAGACTTCCTTTGCTTCTGCTGTTTATTCGTCACTTGAAGTCATAATTGTTTCTAAAACCACAGCTGGCTGCTATAAAGGCAGAGAGAGGAAGACCATGATTTATGTGGTGAATGAGAAACAAGAACAGAAGAATGTAATAAATATTTGTTACTTAAAACTTCAGATATTGTTATGAAAAAGGTAGCATAAAAATTAAATAGGCAGTATATCAGCAGGATCCTTCCTAAACAGAGGTCTGTTAATTTTTTTTTCATGAGAAGTTCATGTCTTTTAAAAATAGTACTAAAGATCTGATAAATTTACAAGAGTAATGAAATTCAAACTTAAAAACTGCAAATCGATCTTTAAATGACACTTTTGGCACCTCATAAGAGTACTTTGGTTCACGGTTACCTTTATTCTCTGGTATGAGACTTCCATAAGTACTATAGGCTCGGTGGAATAAGTTAGTATTTCACCGTTTCTTTCAACAATGTTAGTTAGCTGGTTTTCTCCTCTGTCTGCGTGAGTCTTTCACACAGTCACAGGGGAGAAAAAAAATAATTTTTAAGGGTAAGAAAAGGTGATTAAATTAAATTACTTTTGGGATTATGGGCCACATGTGGTGCATGAAACTGCTTTAAGCTACTTTTTAGCTTCTTTGGGATTAGGATGTTTAATACATGCTTGGTCTGCCTTAAGTGATTTACTGTATAAAAAATTAGAACAGAGTAGGAGAAGGATGTGAAATGGAGAAAGAGAAAAGAAGCAGCAGACTGAAAACTTAAGCTTTCCATCATGTAAACAACATAGGGTTTTTTTAATTTGCCATGCAACAAACAGTAATTCTTCTAAACAGAGGCACTAATATGAAGAGAAAACTAGTTTATATATATGGGGATTTAAAATTTGTAAGTGCAATTCAAACCAAGTGCTTTATTTATTTTTAGTCTGTATGTTTTGGGGTAGCAATTCTAGGAGAAATATTGCCTGTATGTATACAGTTATGAATGCTTCTGAGCCAGTTTTAGAGGCATATCAGCTGACTGGAGATGAAAGGCACGGAATCTCTTGATTTCTTTTCCAGATACTTTCTACTGTGCATCAGCGTTTTGGTCTGGGCAGTATATCACCCATATAGTAGAAATTTTTAATCGAGATTTATATTAGTAGTGAAAACATGAACATTAAGAGTTCTTGAAAATCACAAGCAGAATATATTATGTTTCTGACTTGTTTTCAAACGTAAGTGCTCAAAAAGAGAAGGGGAGGGATGCATGGATTTATTTTTTATTTTTCCTGTAGGCAAAAATCCCTTTCATGACCAAGGAAGGAGGCAACAATGTTTTTACAATAGTGTGAAGTGCCTGTTGCTAGAAATGATTTCCACTTTGTTCCTGAAAAGTATGCCAACTTTACTGGAGAGCTAGCACACTGATTTATTTATATACTATGATGTAAGCGGAGGAGGGGGCAATGCATTTTTGGCCCAGCTGATTTTGCTACATTTGCTTTGATTTGCTGAAAAGGTTTACTGATTTATTTAGCTAGACTTCTCTAGCTACCTGGAAGAATACAAGGGGCCTTTCCTTGCTCTCAGCATCCTTACTTCCCGAAGATGCAGCACAGAATATCCATTATCCATGACATACCATTTGGTCAGATAAAATCCGCTTTAGGTAAAAGGCCAGCTATTGCTTATCATGTATTTCTATTTATTGACCATATTTTGACAAGTGTTTACCTGAACTGATGCAAGTAACAGTGTATAACTGCCAGGGTTCCTCCCTGTCCTGTGATTACAGTGGTCAGGCAGCACGTCTGGTTCCCAAGCAGAGAAATGTGAATATTGAGCCTTTATCTCAAGCAAATTAGAACCAGTTAATTGTAGCTCCACACCACGAACAAGGTCCGCAGTGCGAGCCCTTAGAGAATTTCTCACTCGGCGGTTAGGAGTAAGGTTTGCTTATTTCACAAAGAGTTCCTAAAACATAATAAATACGGCAGAGAGAAAACAAGTATTTTCGTAAATGGGATCACTCTGCTCTTTCCAGCTGCCCGAGGAACAGAATGTTTTGATGAAATAAATTATGATGTATACCAAACAATTTTACTCTTAACCAGCTGCCACCTTATTTCCTGCCATTTTTATCTATTCAGATGTGAACACTTTATCTTTCTTGAGAATACACATTTGGTAGAGGAGAATAATCAAAAATTCAGTGAATAATTTCTATGAATCAGTGGTGTTCTAAAAGAAAACAGCACTTGTAATTTAAAAGCAAACCATCAAGAGATAGCACTAAGGGAGCAGTACTTTGAAATAACATCCAGATTATTTTCTTTCAGAGCCAGTTGAGAAAAAGAAGGACCATTTCCTTTAGTTCAGTGGCTAGGTAGACGGATAATCACTGGCAAGCATGAAACTCTGACCATAGAAAGGTGGCATTTAAATCCTTCTCTCATCTCATCATGTGCTTTATACTATTTAAAACTTAGAGTAGCACCTAAAGGCCTCAACTGCATTGAGCAAGAGGTTATCTAGACACACTTAGGATCTTTAAAAACATTAAATGTAGTGCTTTTACAGTTTCTCTGATTTACTATTTACAATTCAAAGTAAAAACAATAACAAAAATAATTTGGCTGGACTTGTTAAGGAAAAGGGGAATGTGGTGACACAGGGTACTAAGTATAAAAAAAAAGATAATTTACACAGCAGTTTTCACCTTATACTATGTTAGGCTGCTTTATAAACAGCAGAATTCTGGTCTGTCACTTTGTTATTTTGTGAATTACCTGATTTCACTCTGACTAGAGCTAGCTAAATATTGCTGAAAGTTGCCTGAGGATAATTTGTAAATCTACATGCTTTGACAGCATTTTCTTCCCTATCGTGCTTCCTTTTTATGAACACGATAGAAAAAAAGACTACTGGCAAGAACTGTTTTGATAGTTTAAACTGATTTTTAACAACTACTAGGAGAGTATCTGCTATGGATTTCAATACTCAGATTATAAGATGCTGTGACTGTAATACTTATTTACCTTGTTTTTTTGGCTGAGAAAGTGTGTATATGCCTGAGAAAGAGTATATAGGTGTATATACACACACACACACACACACACGTTCACAACCACGCTCTTTGAAGTTCTGGATTTTTGGAGAAATGCACACTCTTGTCTTTGTTTTAGAAAAATCCTAGAGATAGCTCAGCTGAAAGCACTGTGAAATCTTGCATTCTCGTCCTAGATGCTGCCAGAAAAAACAAGCCTTTTATGCTTGAGGAGGCTTGAGATGTTTTCTTGCCAGTTGTGAGTCCTGCTTCTCAAAGTAAAAGAGAGCAAGTAATGTCTGTGAAAAAGTTTTCCTGACAGATGGACGGCATGCAGGCAGCCCTCCTGTGCTCTGCCAATCCATAAGTAATTAAAGTTCCTTTGTTGGCAAAGAGTCAGTTCTGCAACTAATAAGGAAAATTAAAACAGGTGATGCAGTGGCTATCTCCAAAGGAGAGAGTTTTGAGTGCAAAGTAAAATGAAGAAGAAACTGGGTTATATGTCTGTGAATAAATGGTCTCCCATCAGAAAAAGATTAATTTTAAATCCCTGTTCTAGCTCTTGTATTAAAGATTGTTTAATTCACCCAGAGCTATTTGGCCTTGAGGATGAATTCCTACAATTAAGTGTTTATGATTGAAAGTGCTGCCATGGAAAGCAGACAGATGAATATCATTTCAGGAGTACTGTGAATCATTAAGTGAGTTGTAGAACCTTTTCCTTGGCATGAGCCACTTTTAAATTTCAGACTAAGGCTATAATAGACTTCAGCATAAGGCCTGACGTGTTGCTGTATTTAGGAGTTTGAATAACAGGATAATCAACATGCACTAATGTGTTTATATAATTTTAAACTTCTTACAGTTAATTGAAAATATGCTGCTTGTGGTATGTATGTGCATATGCTGCTCGGATCAAGTACGTTTTTCAGATTAGTGCGTTTTTAGTGTCAGGTAATGAACTTAACCTGCCCCTGATGTGTTGTGTTGTCTTCTTTTGGCTCAAGATAGGCATGGCTGCATTCCCCGCTTCAGTATAAAGAGGGGCTGGATGTGGAACGTCATACAAACCTGAACAGATGACAAGAAAACAGTGCTGGCTGCCAGCTACCTTCTGTCTCTATTTATCATGATTAGTGCTTGTTTTTTGTCCAGAAGGCTCAAGGCATCGTCCTATAACAGACTGGCATGCTGGGAGGTCGTAAACTGAAATACAGGCCAGACAGACAGACCGGCATTTTGGGGGCTCAGCAGAGGAAATAGGCACAGGTCTACTCTTCCTGGTTAAGGAGAGAGCATTGGTCCACAGCCCACCTTGGCGCGGCCAGTCCACTCCCAGGACTGCTTGCCCCTCCTGTAAGCAGTTTTGCCAGGTATGTGGAAATCAAAGCTCAAACAGTAGTAGATGAAATTGGATAGACTGCTTGAGGCAGTTACCGTCTCCCCTTATACTGTACGTGAACCATCCTTCCCGCGGCTCTGGCAGAGTGCTGCCTGCAGCAGGGATGAGAAGTTAACTCACACATCTATCTCACCCTAAACGACATCAGCTTTCAGTCTGGGGTGTTAAGATCCACCCTGGTTTCAGCGTGGCTCAGAACTGCAGTCGTTCGGGAGCAGCTTCATGAGCTGTTCGGTCGTGAGGTGGCAAATTCTGTCACGGGGTGGGGTGAACGGTTGTGGATGAGAGTAAGAACTCCTTCAGCCATCTGATTTTAATCCCTTACCATATGTGACTTGAAGTCCTTAGATGCCCTCTACTGCCATATACCAGAATTAACAGATGGCTCTGTGTAACCAAATTCAGATTTGCTGAAGTTTGTTATTACCTCTCTGTAAATGAAGGGGGGAGGGGAAATCATATCCAGAATTATTACAAAATATGCAAAGCCTTTTATAAAGTGTGAGTTTGGGCTAGACATATTTTTTGACTTTCAGTGCCATTGCCCCGTATTTCAAAATTTTAACACTATTTTTAGCATTCTCCTCAGAGCTCACTTCTCTGGTAATTATCCCTCTGGGAATAAATTTGATCCAGAAAGATGCCTGAGGCACAGCAGAGTTTTTCCCCAGCATTTCAGGCCACATCATGCTAGACGGAAGGAAGCTGCAAAACCTGCTGCTGTGGATCAGTCTCTGTTCTGGGAAGGAACTAAGGGATGCATTTAGCCATCGGATGTATCATTTGCATGAGACAGAACAGCAGGCAAGAGTCTGTATCTAAAATGGAACAAGAATTAAATTTCTGTCCCATGTTTGCCTGTGTTAATGACATTTTTTGTGTGCTGACAGGCACAAAGCAATCCCAGGTCAAACAGAACTAATCCTGGAGGGAATCACTCTACAGGCTCTAAGAATCAAGTGTTTCTGCGGTGCTTGAGCTTTAGCTGCGTTGGTTGTATCAACTCCTTTTCCCTTCTCTAAGGAAAACCCAGCAAAACAATCCCACCTTTAATTCTGTAGCCCTGGTTCTTAATGCTGATTTGGCTGAGTGGGTTTGGTCCAAATGAAATTAACAGCCACGTTTTGTGTACATTTTTAAACATGCCTAACCTTTTCTGAGGACAGTCTATTACTGCTCATTTTACTCTAGGTGGTTGCCAGTGACGTTACAGATAGAAGCAGGCATGGCAGGAGGGAGCGTGAGCTTTCCAGTGGAACATGTGACGGCGGGGATCTGCTCCAGGTAAGTGAAGGGGGACATGTAGAGGGGACATGCACAGGGGACATGCAGGAGGGCCTCTGCCGAGGCCAGTGAAAAGATAAAGCTTGGGTTCATTGAAGGGGTGAGCTTTCACACGATGCTTTCTTCACCCTTCAGCACAGTCCTCCACTTTCAGGCACACTGGTCTAGAATATGCTACTTACATTTTTCAGGAGCTTTTGTAATTTTTCCAGAACATAATCTCGAACTACCAGAAGTCCACAGCAGAATCTTGTTGTGAATGGTGGCTTTGTTCTGTGAGACTATTTCTGAAAACGCCTGGCGCTCTGTTAGCTGTTGCATAAAAGGCTGAAACTTGAATTTGTTCATATGCTTTTGTTTTGAGCGTGTTCATTCCTTCAACACCTCCCCCCTCTCTCCAAGAAAAACATGAAGCTCTTCAAGTCCTCCCGGCAGGTGGGCTTTATATTGTTATGGTGGCAAACCTGTGAAGCTATACCAATTTATACCACCCGACAATGGGGTCCATTGCATCTGTTTTTACTAGATCCACATTTTCCCAATTTCTTCATGTTCTTTCAATGGCATTTCTTTTTCTCTATCCATCAGGGAGTGAAATCCTGTGTCCAGAGAATGTAAATAACAGCTGTTTCCACTCAATTTGCATTTACATATTTAACACTTCAGAATAGATTATTTCTAGAAGCTTTCACAATCTAGTCAAAATTCCAAAGGTACTAGTGAGATGTTAATGAAATCCCTTTGGACTGACCAATGGAAAGATGCAGCAACAACAATGAAATTCCCCAAACAAAACTGATCAGTTATGCTTCTGACAGTTATACTTCAACAATGAATTTTTTAATCTCCTTGGACATTTTCAGGATCAGTTCCTTGGGCTGTTCTAAAGGGGTGAGAGTATCCCAGATAAAAAGATTAATTGTTAAAAAATCTGTGCCGAACTGGTAGTTTAGGTCTAGCAAAAGCAATTTATCATGTAAGTGTGGCTGAAAAGGAAAAAAAAAACCCAAAACAACACCTGGCAAGCTATGTACAATGAAAAGCTTTGCCAGTGTCACAGATTTTTAAATAAATAAACCCCTTATGTCCGCAGAATAAATGAAAACCAGCTCTTTAACTTGTTTTTTATATCACTGTTTTCTTTTGTTGACATCTCACTAGCCCTGAAATGGAAACAAAGCATTTTTATGTAGTAATGCCTAAATGAAGATTTTAAGAATTATGTCCAATTATTGTTTTTTTTCTCCAGAAAACTTTGAAAGCCTTTCACCTCATAATTTTGCCAAATGCCTCAACTTGAACCATTTCTTGAGATTTCTTTGATCCTCTGAAGGCTGAGAATTACAGAACATTGACATTTAGTGATCTTTGGTATGGTTCATTTACTCCGATGTGGGCTGTTGAAGAAAACACTTGCTCCTAAATTCAGATTTTGTTTGAAGTTAAAGAAACACACTTTCTTCTCAGCATATTTAATTTTGTTTATTAGAAGAAAAAGCCTTTTATTTTTACAGGAGTCTCAACTGGGGCATCTCTGAACTGGGTTGGACAATCTTGATGACTCAGGTTGTTTAGAGAACAGTAATTACACGTGTGAGTTGCTGGTTTTGTGCATCTCGATATGCCTGTCCCAGACTCATTCAGACTTCGTAGTCCGAACAAAGACGATCTGAGCTCAGGTTATCTGTAAAAACAATGTAGGTCCCAACTACCTGATTTCAGAGGGCATGCTTGTATTTCGAAATAAAAAAAGTCGCAGATGCTAAGGGGCTTGGCTTATATTCACACTAGCTGGGGCTAGTTCCTTCTAGAGCAGACTCCTATATTCACATCCCACAGTACTCCTTGGACTCCTTCTGGTGCCCCTATAGACCCCACGTGCAATTCTGATTTGTGTATCTTTCCGTTTGAAGTATCTGAAACTATGTGAAACTGTACTGCAGCCTGTGAGAAAGATGCTTTCCTAGCATGAAAGCGAGGGTATGTATTACATGTTCTGGGATGCGGTAATGTTTGAGGGTGCGCAGTCAGCCTGAGCAGTTTTGAGGAGCGCATAGGGTAAAGTCAAACAAGACATGATCTGGGGAGCAGTGCTTGGTGCAAACCCTCGCTGCAGGGGTGTGCAGCCGTCGCTTTAGAGGGCTAGGTGGAACGGGGCGGGGGGAAGTACTGAAGAGGTGCGGGGATCAGCAGCCAGAGCTTGACCTTCCTCCCTGGCCTGCAGCAGTAAGGACGTGCTCAGAGGGACCCGAGTATCATCTGCTGCTGGGGCCCACCTCTGGCTGAGGTAAAGTGTGGACACAGGGATTTTGACTGCAGGATAAACGCTTCACTCTTAAAGAAGTATAGAGCTTCTCATGTATCACTTCCATGAAGTGATGAGTTAAAATCTTGGGCATATTGAAGCAAAACACTCACCCAGTTGCAGCGATTCAAGGTTTGTGCCCTCTGACTGGACAAGGGCTGGCCAAGCACTGTGTAGGTACTAAGCGCAGCTGCTCTCCATCAGGACCACCACTGCTCTTCTCTTCACAGGCCATTGTGTCACCTTTCAGCCTTACTAGTGGCCTCTGGGCTTATTTCAAATATTTTTCTTCAACAAATATTGCCATATAAAGTCAATGAATTGTAAACCATGCAGCCAACGCACAGCATGTTTACTTTAGATTTGAACATAAAAATACATGCTCTAGAAAGGGAATCTCTCTGCTGTTTTTCTTATCTCTGCTTATGGTGAACTTGACATGAATTTTGCACTGTGCCTTTACTCTGCAAATCCTTTTTCTTAATCCAATTCTAAAATTTGTGGAACTCTCTGCCACCATCAGTTTCTCTGTCACTAATGCCAGGATTTTAACTGTATGAAAAACAGTGTGGAAGAAAGGGAGTTTTATAAAGATACGAGGTATTCTTGGAAAATAACAAGCGAACCATACATAAACCAGTCAGGATTAAAAATTACACCAAAAAATATGAAGAGGGATGTGAAACCTTAGCTACTGTGTACCAACCAATTGTTAACTAATTGGAGGTCAATGACAATTTTTTCCTGGCATTAGTTTGTTACTCATTTGAAATCCTCAGCGTGTCTTAACTAAAGCAGAAGGTGAAGATCATGCTGCAGCACAGCTCTGATCCAGTGTAACTCCTACAGGTGCTGACTTCAGAAAAATGCTACTTAGTTTATTATTTGTTTAAACAAAGACAACATGAATTTGAATAATGAGAAAGACTAGCAGTATTTAAGAAACACTAATCTTTACATGAAACTATAAGGCTCTGTTTTGTTAGCGTGAGTAGGAAATATATATTTGTACAGTAGGGTTATGCTTTAATAGTTTAATCTCTTACTTAGGTTAATTTTTATTCTACATGCTAATGGCTTAATGCAGTAGCCTAATTTAACAGTCACTTTTCACAGTTTATTTGAATTTTCTGTGATACTTACATGGTTAAACTTTTATTAGTTTTGGCAGAAGAGATGCCAAGCAGCAGCTGTTCCAGATTTTTTTTTTTTCTATGGTATTTCATATTTTGCTGGTGGGGAGATTCTTTTGCTGAGGAAATGTAAACTTTGGTAGCCATCAAAACTGGCCTTATTTAAAATGGTAAATTGCCTCTGACCCAAGACTGGCTTTCATCTTGACAAACAGTAAAGCTGAATATAAGCACAACTGTTTTCTCCATTTATTACTTACTTGATTTTTCAGAAAGACTAGTTGGCAAAGTTTCTCATTTCTATTGGCCATTCCAACCTCCTGCGGTGCCTCCAGGTGATGAAAACCTTTGTGATACCTTGATAATCTTTTCGCACCTACATCATGACACTTAATAAGGTGGTACTCCAGGCCATAAACTTTTACTTCTCTAGAAGCCATGCAGTGCAAAGTTGCTGACCAAACACGCTGTTTGGTTCATGCAGCTTCCACATAGCTCCCACCTTCTGACATGCAGCGTCCCAACAGCTGTAGTTACATACGGCAGAACTTACATTGTGTAAACTGAAATTTTCAGATAATTCTGTGCAAATTACCCAGTAAGCGATCATTTATTGTGTTCATTTTTCTAGAAGTACCTAGAGGTAACAGTTGTGATCATGAGCTCATTAGAAGAGGTGCTATAAAGATACAGAAAATAAGAAACTATCTTATTTGTCCTGTGACTACACACCAAATGAAACAAAAAAATAACAGCTTATCTTTTAAGCATTGGAGGGTTGGTTAAATATAAGGAGGGGAGATTAAAATCCTATACACAATTTATTCAAAATTACAAGTTAAATGTGAGTTACTCTATACAGAAAACAACTAGTTCCTATATATGGACTACATGCTATCAAAAGCTAGCAGAAACAGCAAAAATGCTTTTATCTTGAGTATTTTTCTTCTATATATATGATCTCTTAAATGAAAAAGAAAAAAAAAAAAGGCTGCTTTAATTTACTCTGATACAGGCAAGTGAATCTCAACTAAACTTCCTCCTGCCCTCAGAGACAAGGAAAAAGCACCTCCAGAGAACAATGGGTGTGACATTCTAGATAACATCTTAAAATAAGATCACCTGCCTTGTGTAGGTACGTACTTTTTTTGTTTCAGTTGACTATAAGGGGAGCCTACAAAGATAACCTCAGGCTTAGATGTCCATCTAATTAGTAGCTGTCTCAATCTTAAGGGATGAATCTAACTTTTATGTATTGCAGGTACACAACCTGTCCAACATTTATTCTAGTGACTGGTGGGCTTTAAGTCAATTCTATTATATTGTAGCATTAGAACAAAATATACATCCTCTATGACAGACAAGGAATGCAGTCTACATCTATTTGATCTCTTCATTATATAACTTTGTACTGGTTTTGAGGATGGAATGAGCATGTGAGAAACTACAGCAGAGCAGCTGCTAAAATTCATAAAGATTGGAATAACTGAGGAATAGTGTTGGCTTTGAACAGCCATCGTTACTGTGACTTGTAACGGAGCTGCAGCAATCGGACAGGAAGGGAACTTTCCTGTAGGAGTGACTAACTGGAGGGGCAGGAAGGGAGGGATGGATGGGTAGCTGCTCCCTCCATGACAGTCGTGAGGAACTGAAGCACAATGACATGAAACTTGTGACATGGGTGTCTTTGGCAGTTGGGTCCCATTACCGCTCCTCTGCTGGCTCGTTTTTTCACAACCGGGAGGGTGGGGTGGGGCTTTTTTGTTTGAGCGTGAACATGTATCTCTGCTACACATCACAAAAGTCAAATCAGTCAAAGCGAACAGGCAAGTCCCAAAAAAGGACCCTTTCAATCCAACCACTTACCGACCTGCTAGGGAGTTCCTTTTTTCTTAAGTACTTACAAATTTAACTAAAGAACAGCTAATGCATGTCTCACTGTTAAATTTGATGATACAGCTAAATCCTGTATGGTTTCAGACAAATCCAGTTGAGTTATTGTGCAAGATTGCCTCCTGGTGGTAGTACCTAGAATCCGCAGAACAACATAATTTGCCCATAGAAAAGGCAAAAACCTTTTTTAAAAGCATGCTTCCTTTTTTAATTCAGGTCTAACTAGAGGAAGTTAAAGAACTTTCTTTTCACTAGGACATCAAGATAAATTGAACAGTGATATAAATGGTCTGAATTGAAGTCAAACTTTTTGATACTTGACTGAAACAGTTTTCTAATGCCGTGCTAGCAAACAAAGCCCAAGACTTTTGGTGAGACATTAAAAAAAAAAAAAAATCTGTAAGATGTACCCAACTATAGTATCCACAGCAATGAGCCTAAATAAGGTCTGAAACCCTAAATAACTACTAGATACAAAGCAAATGGCTAAGTGCCCAAAATTGGATAAAACATACCAGAGCAGTCTTACCATTCAGTGAATTCTATGCAAGTTTTCAATTACAAAGAACAAGAGCAACAGAAAACAGAAATCCCAAACTAGCTTTCAGATGGATTATTCTTTTGCATAGAAGGGGGACAAGAATCAAATGGATGGATTTCTCATGCCAAGTTTTCAAGTGAAGAGAAATGGATAAAGGAAGCTTCGTGTAGTAGTTCAAGGCCTAGAAAATCAGGAGGACTGCTTGGAGTTGCTGTGAGAGTAGGATTTTAATTAGGTCATGCTTCAGATGACCCAGGAGAAAGATTTAGTAGAAGAGAATATAGAAAGATTGAGAGTGGCAGTGTAATGGGGGCAAAGAATTCAAAATACCGATGTTATGAATTAATGTAATAACAAAATGGCAGAGGGTACATGTAGTGAACGTGTTTCAGACTCAGTTTCCAGTTAACTGCTCAGAAGAGGAAATACTTTAAAGATAGCTGTCCAGCACATCACAGATTTTTACCCCTCAAAATGCCTGAAAAGCATCCAAAAACGTTTGGGAAACATTGAGAAATCCAACATTTCTACAGTGATTGTGGATGTTTGGTCATAAACAGGGTTTGACAGGCAAGAACAGACAAACATGGTAACAGAAGGTTTCTGTGAAGCAAAATGTCTTACTACTATTAGGCAGCAATAAGCACAAGTACCAGGGAGAAGAAGGGGGAAAAATAATTGAAAGTTTAAATTAATCCAAGGATATCTTTTCTTAGGCTGGAGTAAAGTCAAACGGTGACAAATTAGGTCTCAGGTTCCCAGAAATAAAGGGGGCTCAATTTTATGCAGCGGAGCACAACAGAATGCTAAACATGAGATGTAAGCTGTTCACTTACGGACCAGTGTCAGTACCAGGCACCATGTATTGATGAAAATGCTACAATGTGTTGTACTAGAAATTACTAAAAACTATTTAAAAAGTTATATTCTAGGCAGAAAAAAATAATTAGTTTCATGTGATTGAACTTGCAGAGTAAGCAGCAATCCTTTTCATAAACACAATAGACATTCCTTCTGATAGCACGTTTGTTACCATGCGAGCAACACATCGTATAATAGAGAGCCAAAATCACTTGGCTGATGTAGGCTGAAACACGGATTCAGATCTTAGAAGCCCAACAGAGAGAATAAGCAAAATTATTTCATGCTCTGCCATCATAAACCATTATCAGCTAACTGGCATTCGGATTTAAAAGTGCATTTTTTGAACTAATACCAAGATAAATACTTAGACTAGCTTTACATAAAAATTTTCCAGAAACACTTAAGTCTTTTTTACACACATCCAACATTGCTTTTTTCGCAATTAAAGGAAATTCAAGGAAAAAAGCTTATTTAGTAATAACTTTTTCTAAAGTTAAGTGTTCTTTATACTAACAATGACCAGGATTAGAGCAACTTCTAGCAAAATGTGTAGATAACACATGCTGGCATAATGATACTAGACTAAGAGAAGAAACAAGAACCTTCCTAGCTTATCAAAGTTGCTCTGGAAAGGAAATACAATCAAAATCTGTGACATATATCGGACAATTATCTTCTGATCATTATTAGGATTTGCTAAGAAGACTTAGTGCAGTCACTGGGATCTCTGCAGAGGCACAATGTTCCAAGCTAGCCCATTCTGACAGAAGGCTGGTGCCTAAAACTGTAGACTGGAGTAAAGAATCTCCTTTTCCTGAGAAAAAAGTGCTAGATGACATAGAATATTATAATAGCAGAAACATTTAAGTACTACAAAACGCTAAAACTACGAAGTAGAATCATGCCACATTTCCTTAATTTAAAGCATTTTCTGTAACAAAGGGCCAATATGTCTCTCTAGGTAAGCTAGAAAGAGCTGGGAGTCTTCACGGATTACCCTGCTGAGGCAAAGAACTCTTCCTCCCCTGAGCTACAGCTCTTCCAGTTTCTATATGAACACAGCATCCTCACTGAGCAGTAGTTGGGGCGGGG
>VYZV01004353.1:18876-33331 GCA_013401275.1 Pandion haliaetus | reverse complement strand
TATAGCTGGCATGCCATACTGCTATGTAACTGTGATTTGTAAAATGAATGTTCTTAAAGATACTTTCTAACCTTCTGAAGATACATATAATCTCAGTGGACTCTGATATCAGCAGGAAACAATCTTTTTACTCAAATAAGAGGAGCATGTCCTTACAAGGGTATAAGCAAAATTGGTGACTTAGTTACACATCTACTGTTGATGATAATACTGTGAATAAATTGTTTAAAAAAACCTCCCACAAAACAACAAAAAAACCCCACCCACCAAAAAAACCCCAACCCCACCAAACTTCTTTAAAAAAAAAAAAAAAAAAAATTCAATGCTGCAGACTTACAGAGTGGAGCCAGTTGGAACTGACAATAAATTAACAACAATTTTAATTAAATTGGAAACCTTTGAACAGTTATATACCAGGAAAGAAATTATAGCCTATATATTACCATATTTGTGTCTCAGGTGGTTTGAGAAAAACTTCAGTAGTCAAGGTTAAACATGGAGTAAGTGTATTTATTGCTCTCAGTAACATAAAAATGTATATTCTCTAATGTCTTAAGTGGAAGTATAATTTAAAATTTCAGTCAGCATCTCTTCCCTGCCCTCAGGACAAAATCCTTTCCCCTGCCTTTCCCTGCATTTATGCAGGAAAAGTTTAGGTCAAAACTGCAGAACCTCTTAGTGTTAGTGGTCAGCTGTGCTATTTAAAGTTTTTCTAAGTGGAGCCCTGTAGAGCTGGTCATTTATCACTTTAAAGTGGACTGAGTTAGCACTATGAGGTCAGTAAATGTTCTTTGAAGAATTTTCTTCTTTTCTCAGCCTTGGGGTAAAAGAATAAAAGTTGACTTGTTACCAGCCCTTGTCAGAGAAACTACAGTTGACAAACTTGAAACCGTTTATGATCCTGACACACAGCACTGAGACATCCTCTGCTTCATGAACAATTGAAATTTAGATTGACCCACTTTTCCATTATCTAACAAATTCCTGGTTTTCTTCTCTTCAAACAGAGCTAACTGAAGATTCGGTTCTGGGGAGAAACTAGGTGAATTTGTTCTGGAGCCAAATGATTTTTTTGCAAATACTCTCTCATGTATTTTTCTCTAGGTATTTACTCAATGCTCTAGACTTTTAGCCTGTGAATAAAAGAATGAACACACAAAAAATACAAAATACAGAATTTTTATCCTTAGTTTTACTGAATGAATGTCTTCAGCAAATATGGTAAATTCAAGGATTTCAGCCCACAGAGTAAAGCTGAGGCAAGGTGGAGAAGAAGGAATCATATCTTACACACAATCTGTAAAGCCGTGAGAAGAAAGCTCTAATGATGAATGGAAATGGAGGAAAAACTACCAATAATAACAGTCTTTTACAGTAAACTTTGTCATATGAATTCTTCCTCCTGTCAGGAGAAGGGGAATGCTTACTAGAATGCATCTGTTATCTCAGAGGAACCTAGGATGAGGAAGGCAGATGATCTATAAGCTAACTGGAGCATTTGAGGGGTTTTTATAAAATACTAATAATCTGAATTTCAGCTGAAAATTTAATAACTACTTGACAGTCTGAATTTTATGGTGTGAAGCTCTGCTTGTTAAACAACTGCAGCATCCTATGCGAGTTTCAGTTTTGTTGTCTCAGAGTATTGAGCATGCTCTGGGCTGGATCGGTCATTTTGGTGCGGGTACCCAACACAAGCCTAGGAACTAACTACAAACTTACTCCCTGCAAGTGTGGCAGTGGGCTGTTTAGTGTTCGTATGTTCTCAGTGGTGAGCATGAAGATAATTGCCACCATATTTTCTCCTGCTTCCTTCAGCCCACAGTTACTAGTTTAGGTAGGTATTGAATCAAATCTCTTGTGTTGACTCTGAGAAGGCATGTGGTTTAGTCAGTTGCCAGTCTTCATTGCTTCTGAGCTGTGTAAACTGGTTAATTGTCCTTGAGTTACAGGTGCCTTAGGTTTTCTGTTGTATGAAGTGCGCTTTGCTTGCGTATTTCTTACCAGCATTAAGAGCAGGCTTAGCTGACCCACTGTGTCATGTTTACATTTTACTGCTGTCTCATTTTTCCACTAAGATTTTAACTGAAACTTCTATGCTCACAAGGTTATTTTAATCTATTTAATATTTTAGTAGACTCTTAATTTTGGGAATGTNTAGACTCTTAATTTTGGGAATGTGAAGCTGTGCTTTAAAGTTGATACATCTTATTCTCTCAGCTGAGTTCAGATTGCTATTTAGGGAAAGGCTTCCAGCCACTGGATAGCCTCTGCAGAGAGCAGGATACTTCCTGTGGGGTTCTGTATTCATCTTACTGGGCTGGAAGTTCTGAACTGGATTCGCTTCTTTTCTCCGTTTTTAAAAAAACTCCAACTTGCTATATTAAGTTCCTTGATGTTGGGTGGTTTTTTTGGCTGTTGTTTTTTAATTCTGTCTAAACCACCTTTGAGAGCTAAAAGTCAGGCTTAGCTTCAACCACAAATGGTTTGTGACCCAGCTGGGTGGTGGAGAGGTAAAAAAGAAAATATTCCTGTCCAAATACGTGATTCCTAAGGACAAGCATTTCATATGATTTGAAGATTACAATATGGATTTGATGGTGTCCAAAAACTTACTGGGCAAGCTGCTTCAAATTTGAAGTTCTTCAGAATGTGTTTAGTTTCTTTAGGATTTGGAACTATAAAACTATTCTTAAATTACTCTTTCAGGCTGTTGAGGGGCTTTTCCAGGTCTCTGTAGTACTATTAATGATTGTGGCTTATTTAGTTGTGCAGATGAAGTTAGTAGTCAGCCAGGAGGAATGATGACAGAAATTTTTGAAGAGTGGTGTATTTGTCAGTAGGTAGCCAGCATTACGAAGACAAAATTTGGTATACAGTTACCTTAAATTTTAAGGGTTTTTTTCAGCTCTTTGATGTGAGAAGCAGATGCTCAGAGCTTCTTTGGATATGCTTGCAAGGCAAGCTTAATTAGGTAATAATTCATCTGCTATTTGTGTAACACTCTGTAGAGTATCCTGTAGCCTCCTGTGCTGGTGTTTTCTGTGAAGAGTTTGTTTACTGTCCATTTTTATACCTGTACTGTAAGTTTCAGTTACTTCGTGCCTAGTTTAAAATCATGATTAAGTAAATCAGTCTTGGATTTCACATACAGGCTGAACCAGTGTTCAGACAGTGTATTGTTGTAAGAGATCAGTGCTGTCTGAATGCTGCATGATTAATGGAAGTGATCAAGTACGTGTTGTTAGATCTCCCTTTGAACCTCATATATAAGTCGTCCTTTTCTTTTCAGTTAACACCCGCCACCCCCCCACAATGAATAACAATGTACGTGAGGTCTTGACTAAACAATTTCATTTAAAATGGACGAGCCATTTATTTTCCCTTCCATAGAGTTCATAGAGTTGAAGGCCTCCCCTTGGCTTTCAGCAGGCTGCCTGTTGAAGAGCAGATGCTGAAGTATTAAAGCCCTCTTTCTTGGATGGTGGATGGGCTTGTCCACGTGTTCAGGGGTCATGCTAGTTACTGCATTTAGAGGTGGAAGGGAAGGCTTTTCCCCAACTTCCAGTGGCTAATAATCAGTGAGTATTGCTGGGATATATTGCTTTGCTAACCTTTGTAGGTTATGTGGCAATATGTTGCTTACTCAGTTCTGTGACTTGGTCATTCGTTCCAGTCTCCATAAACTTTCCTGAGTGGCAGCTAGATTCAATGTGAGCCACAGTGATTGTGTGCTGTCCATCATCTTTTGAATACACGATATAAAGACTGGTCTAACATATAACCAGTCAGCAGGGAGAAAGGTGCATTTTATGTAACTTAAATTTTAAGGAAACTTTCAGAATTGATTGCCTGAAGTATTTAGGAAAAACAAGGAATGTAAAAATGATGGACTGCTTACCATCTTCCCCATGCCTATGCATATTAAGTAGGTAAAAAGTACTCTGCCAAATAAAGTCTCTTGTGGGTGGGCATAACAGCAATTTTGTGCTTGCATATTCTATATATTTAAAAATGGAAGGTGAGCTCAAGAGCCGTTTGGGATGTTACTGTCATTGTCAGTGGTGGACAATTAGGGGAAGGAGAGAAAAGATTTTTTTACTTGACAGGAAAGTACTGATACTTCAGATGTCTGGCTGTAAGGCCATCTACTATTTCTTCTGTCTTATTATCTGGCATCTTTCATAATCTTTAATGTGTCAGTCCTCTAAAGCTCTTTCAGGAGAAGTGCTTGTACTATTAGTTTTTTAAATCTGAAGCCAAGGTCTAAAGGGCTAAACTCAAAATGTTTTCAAGGGTAACAGTGTCATCTAGGAAAGTGAGATAAGGGTATTTGCATATTTCAAAGTATGAATAACTGTATACATTATGTAGGCTGCTTATTCTGCAGTGCTTACGTGCTGAAGTCCAGCCTATGTGCAGTTACACTGGAATAAAAATCCTTTTGCGAACAGTTAATTTCCCTTGCTGAATGGGTGTATAAGTATAATCAGGGCTTTTGCCTGCAGAGCTACCCCGGCAAAACTTTCAGCTCTGGTTTTCCTGGAGGGCATGCAGGAAGCATATTGCAGTGTGCCATACTGAGCTGCAGGTTCCTGAGTCCCCAGTCGCACCCATTTGTGTGTTTATTCTCTGTGTTGTTTGGAAAATCAGGAACAAGTAAGAAATCATGTTGATTATATTGAAATAAAGATGTACTTTATCCCTGCAAATGAGTTGCAGAAGCCAGCTTCTATGTTTCATCAGCTAAGGATTCTGTGTATACTTAAGTTCTTGCACATCTTTCACCTCTCTCTGAGACCCAAATTTAAATCCGGCACTCAGGGATATCATGCGGATTTGTACACTTGCTGGTGGATTGTGGTTCCATAAAACAATGAAAAGATTATGCTTATCCATGCTTATTCCATCTATAACAGATGTAATATTAATAATATTTTTTTTTTTTACTTAAGTCACTCAGCTATAATCCAGTGCAAATTAACCGAAGTTAGAAATAATCTTTATTTTAGCATTTCAGAGCACTTCAGGCAAGAGAACACATCTGAGTGATTATTGCTTGTAGAAGATACTGAGATAGGTACGTTCTGTTTTTGCATGCAACGTGATTGTCAGTGAAACAAAATCATGTTGCAACATGTTCTTTCCACGGAGGTAGGCTTGCTGGCACATTGACTGAAGTGTTCCTTTGGTGGCTTGCTTTATTTTTTGTGATGCAGAATTTGGGGCTTTAAATGCATAGTATCAGGAAGCGATAGATGTTGTTTAGGCTCTCACTTAATGCTATGGAAAATTCCCTCAACTGTGGAGACTTTTCAGTAGCTAAATTGTTAGCAAAGTTGTATCTTGCAGCTTCCTATACCATCCTCCACTTTATGGGATAGAAAACATGTTGAAAAGGGAAATGAGAGTGATATTGCCATTACTTCCAACTGATGATGTGGTCCAGGTTAAGTCTGGCTGGCATCTCATGTGTACTTTAAATTTCTAAGTTGTTTGTAATTGAAGAGCCTGAGATACTTTACTGGTGCTCAGATAGATCAGCAGGGTCAGTTGAAGTTTTCATTTTTTAAATTAAAATATGGATGTGTTTTTATCACTAAAGAATTATCTGTGAGTTTCTGTTTTGAAGCATGTGTAAAGGAAATGTGGTCCACAAATACACAAGATTTCTCTTCTCTTATTGTATCCATTGCTTAGAGAGATCTTAGCCATTAGCACAGACACACTAAGTTATGGTTAGCATAAACCATTTAATTACTGTTCTAAATTTCCAAATTCATCTGTAGATGAATGCCTTACTTCATCAGCAGCTAAAGTGAGATAAAATGAAAGGCTGGTAAAACAGGAACACAGATTTGTAACTCTGCAACACTAGAATGCTTCTCTAGATTTACTGTTTTCTTAAGAGAATTTCCTTTAGAAGTACAAATTTAGGTATTATTTTGAATAAGTCTTAGAAGAATAATTGTACAATCTATATAAACAACAAACAGCATTTCCAATGTCTGCTGAGAATACGGGTATGTTACTGTCTGCTTCTTGTAATAGGATTGCGTATATGTTTAGCAAATGCTTTAAAATAATCCTTTTTTATTATTTTTCAATTTGTTAATATTTCTTTTTAAATGAACAACATGTATGTTTAACATGCATTTTTCAAGAGTCAACAATTTCTGTGAAAGCTATCATGGTGTAATAACATTGTATGAAAAGCTCCTTTTCTTCATAAACCCTTATATTTAATCCCTCAAAGCAGCAAGCAACATGCTGGCCAGAGAATTAACCTCAGATTGAAGATAAAGAAGAGGCCAAAGTTAATGACAGCTACAGAAAGCTGAAAGATATAAGACAATTCAAGTAGGAGAGTAACAGCTTGCAAAACAGGTTGCGGTATTTGCTTTGTGGTGAATAACCAGTGCAAAAGAAAGTGTATTTTCTGCGTGTACAGAAAACCACATTTTCTGGTAAATAGATTCTTAAACTAATAGTCCTGTGAACATGCAGGAAATAAGTTAGACGGGTTATGTTTGGGATGATACTGGCAAGTAATTTGACTTTGGAATATAAAGGGTAATGCTGTGTCATATAAAATTAATTACAATGGTCAGACTTAAAGCTTCTATTTCATGTTATGAGACAGTCAAATAGAAAGGAAATACGTTTAAAGGGAAAATAAATCTGATTTGCAGTTGAAGCTCAGAATAAGAGATACCATATTATTAAAAGTCCAAAATATATTATGATTTTCATGACTTTAACCATGTTCCCACAGAAACATATAGTAAATATTCTGTAAGGTAAAGGTACTTATAATTCTTTTCAGTCCTGTTTCATCAGGTGCTTTAGTTATGTGTGAAGCTCAGTGAGTTTCTAAAAATTATAGTGATGCCTCAAAATATGCCAGAAGCTAGAGATGATGTGTCACACAGGGATTCACAGCTGTCTTGAAAAGATGGAGTTTCTTCCTATGATTGTTTAATTTCATCTGATTGGGGTAATAAAAAATACTGTACACATCTCTTAGCAGTCAAGATGTGAAAGAATTTGTTGGGTCTATAATGGACATTTTATAATAAGTGTTTTCGTCATTTGGGTGTTACAGGCAAATCCTGGATCAGACACTATTGTTGGCCTGTATTCAGCCCCTCCATAATTCACAAAACCCCAGAACGGCTGAGGTCAGAAGGAACCTCTGGAGGTTATCTGGTCCAACCCCCCTGCTCAAGCAGGGTCACCCAGAGCCAGTTGCCCAGGACCGCGTCCAGGTGGCTTTTGAGTATCTCCAAGGAGGGAGACTCCACAACCTCCCTGGGCAACCTGTGCCAGTGCTCAGTCACCCTCACAGTGAAGAAATGTTTCATGATGCTCAGGTGGAATCTTCTGTGCCTCTGGTCCTGTCACTGGGCACCACTGAAAAGAGCTTGGCTCTGTTCCTCCTTGCGCTCTCCCTTCAGGTATTCACAGACACTGATTGGATGCCCCTGAGCTTTCTCTTTTCCAAGCTGAACAATCCCAGCTCTTAGAGTTTTCTTACAGGAGAGATGCTCCAGTCCCTTCTTTATCTTTGCGGCCCTTTGCTGGACTCTCTCCAGTATGTCCATCTCTCCCTTGTACTGGGGACCCAAGAACTGGGCACAGTCTGGTGTGAATAGTTGGAGACAGAGGGGGAAAAATGGTGATTTCCAACCTGTTGGTGATGCAGTAACACTGACAACTATGGGGGAGAATGATGCTATGAGACCTTTCCTCTGCCCCAGCTCAACTCTTTACTTCAGTCATAGGCTTCCAGCCTGAGATTTGGGAAGATTCAGGAGTTTTTTCGGTTGTTCATGTCTGGATCTTTGTATTCAGCTTTCACTTACTGTAATCAGTGCGGCAGGAGACTGCTTCATTACAGAAGACGTGCACCTTTGTCCTTACTTGAAGATGCAGTCTTAGTGGCGTGGTGCTGCTGTGTACCCGTTCCTCTGTGTGCCTCTGAGTTTGGGTTTGATTGTGTTCTGCACACTCATTATTGGGGGGTAATAATGTGAGATTCCCTGCAGTAAACCATAGTCGTTCCTTAAAACATAGTAGAAGTAAGTAGTAGTAGTGTTCAGCTTGCATGGGTACAGCACTGCCAGGGTAAAAATAAAAATTTCATTTGGAAAATGTACACAAAACCTACTGGAACCATATGATGATGTAAACACATAACAATATTCAAGCAAGGAAGCTGTCAAGAAATTTACACATGCAGAAAGACACTTTCATTAAGTCTCCTAATAAGTCTTTACATCACATTGCACTGAGAGTACAGGAACTTTGTCCAAAGTACTGTTTATTCTATTGAGAATAGAAACAGGGCTTTTACATCTTCATAGTTTACATAGGGTATCCGTGTAGCACAGTTTGCTAGAAGGTGCATCATAAATTAATGCTGCATTTTAAAATAAGAGTTAGAAATTATCTACAAATAACATAATTTAATCAGCATCATTGAAACCTCTTGGCGAATGAAACCAATACAGTTTTGGAAGTTAAATAGGACAGTTTATTAAAACAAATGGAAATGATCAATTCCAAGCTTTCCCAGTCTCAGCCAGTATACTAGAGCAAGAATAAGCACTCTGTAAGAGAACACTTTAATGACAGAATCCTCTTATCTCAGAAACCAAGTAATAAAAATAGTTATTATTGTCTGGATGCAGCTAGCTTAGCCTTGGCATTAAGTAACACTGTCCTGGGTTCAGCTGGGATAGAGTTAATTGTCTTCCTAGTAGCTGGTACAGTGCTATGTTTTTGAGTTAGGTATGAGAAGAATGTTGAGAACACACTGATGTTTTCAGTTGTTGCTAAGTAGCGTTTATACTAAGTCAAGGATTTTTCAGCTTCTGATGCCCAGCCAGCAAGAAGGCTGGAGTGACACAAGAAGCTGGGAGGGGACACAGTCAGGGCAGCTGACCCAAACTGACTAAAAGGGTATTCCATACCATGTGATGTATATAAACTGGGGGGAGTTGGGGGCATGGGGGAATCACCGCTCAGGGACTAACGGGGCATCGATCGGCAGGTGGTGAGCAATTGCATTGTGCATCACTTGTATGTTCCAATCCTTTTATTATTACTGTTGTCATTTTATTAGTGTTGTTATTATCATTATTAGTTTCTTCTTTTCTGTTCTATTAAACCGTTCTTATCTCAACCCACGAGTTTTAGTTCTTTTCCTGATTTTCTCCCCCATCCCACTGGGTGGGGGGCAAGTGAGTGAGCGGCTGCGTGGTGCTTAGTTGCTGGCTGGGGTTAAACCACAACAAACACAAATAGGAATCTGCCTTTTTAAAGAATGGCTGACTAGTTCAGTGCCACATAGGTCAGGAGGGAGAAAGCTGTGGCTTTGTTCTGTGCACACCTTCCTACACGGTTCAAAAGGTAAAAGACAGTAATGATGCTTTTGCATTAATATTTCTTTTATAAACTTCTAACACCAGCTTACTTGAGGCTCATACTGAAATAGTTGCGATGATTATACCCAGTAATGGAAGGTTGGTTGTGATCTGTGTTTTAGAAAATTCAGAAATTTTTTTTGAGAAACCAGTGAAAGTGTAGGTTTGTTAAATATTGTATGAGAACAAATGAAACTGGTCTGTCTCTGAATTCATAATGTCTTGATCCTGTGAAAAACCTTGTTTGGGAAATATTTCTAGGCATGGCATAAGCTACCTATTTCTTTCTGATGGATTTCAGAGTAGTGAGCATTGGCTTCTCTCTGGAGAGTCCTCTCAAGCTGTGATGTTCAAGCTTTACTGTTAAGCAGTTTTGAAAGGAATTGCTGATCAAAATTTTTTAACAGAAACTTTTGGCTGTAGAAATTGGTGTCTCGTGGCACTCAGTCAATTTACCTTCAGAGAATGAGGCGGGGTTCATTTTTTTTTCTCTCATTACTTCAGCGTTTTGATCTCAATTAAGCAAACTAGTCTAGCACAAGCATATTGTTATGTAGGCACTCCTGTCAAAGTATGATGCTTTTTAGATCCTAAGTAAGCTCATGTTTATATATTGTGTTATTAATGTGGAAGGCTTTACTTGAAGAACAGAGAGATCAAGAGGTAGTTCTTCAGCTGGAGGTGGTTCTCCTCTCAGAAAATAATACTGTAGACCTATTTTAAATGGTTTTATCCACTCTGCATAATCAAATATTTCTAACACATAGTTTATTTTTTTCCACAGAGTAGTCTCTACTGTTTTCTATTCCCCTGGCTCTTCTCTCCTTTTCATATAGTCAACGTATAAGAGTGAACATTTTTATTTTGCATGGTGTGAATATTCCAAGATACAGCTTGATGGCCTAGGCTATGGGAAGACAAAGCTCTGTCTGTGCCACTGAAGTGTCACTTTGCACTGCTGCTTCTGAGAGATTCAGTTTATCCCTTTCCATAGTACACCTTGAAGATGAGTCGTGAGGATTAGCGTGGCCAAAGGGAAAAAGTTTGACTTTGAATTTCATTTACCAACATGTCAGCTTTGACCTAGGTCATGGAATCATTCACCTGAGACTTAGAATTCTAAGTCCTTACCAGCGCTGTGCTGGGCTTTCTGTCCTGTCTGTAAGGAGGTGACTCCCTTACTCCTTTTGTAAGTTCAGAGGTACTCATGCAGACTGTAATCCCCAGTGTCAGCTCTTTCTACTGACTGGTTCTAGGTTTCAGCCAGACTTTTCTAGAAGAAAACACAGGGAGTTTAATGAATCTGCGCAATTAAAATATTGGCTTAAATGTGCAGCATTATTTTTTTACTTCTGAGCTTGATGGTTCTCTGTTTAGAGTCAGATATAGCCATGGTGTCTTAAAATCTACAGTGTCTGTAACACCTACCTACTGGAACTTTCTGAATAATCAGAAGCATTTGATGCATTTCTCCTAATGTCTCCCCTTCCAAAGTACACTGTTCGTATTTTGATGAAACTGTTCCCTTCCAAGTCTCTTGACCTTTTCTTAGTCCTTTTTTTTTGCATGCTTTCATCCTACCAGGGGAAAAAAAAAAAAAAAACCAAAACAAAAAAACTGCCAAGTTATTAGCATGGTCTAGGTTGAATAAAACCACCTTATCGTCAGGACACTTCGTATACCTTGTTATGAATGACAGCATTGGCACTGATTCACTTCTTTCACTTAAATGCTGTGGTTCTTGTTAACAGAGTTCATGTGATGAGCAAACTGAGATGTTCAGAATTGTAGATAATGATCCTCTGACTTCTTGTCACCTTTCTTCTCTCATTTGATGGGCAAGCCCTAGTGCATTCTTCTGAGATACTAAAGTGATTTTTGTAATACGTGAAGCCCTTTGAAACTTTGTGCTGGTTTTTGCTGGGATAGAGTTAATTTTCTTCATAGCAGCTAGTATGGGGAAGTGGTTTGGATTTGTGCTGAAAACAGTGCTGGTAGTACAGGGATGTTTTTGTTACTGCTGAGCAGAGCTGACACAGAGCCAAGGGCTTTTCTGCTTCTCACCCCACCCCACCAGCAAGCAGGCTGGGGGTGCACAAGAAGTTGGGAGGGGACACAGCTGGGACAGCTGACCCCAATTGACCAAAGCGATATTGCAGACCATAGGCCGTCATGCTCAGCATATAAAGCTGGGGGAAGAAGAAGGAGGGGGGGGGACAATGTTCAGAGTAATGGCATTTGTCTTCCCAAGTAACTGTAACGCGTGATGGAACCCTGCTGTCCCGGAGATGGCTGAACACCTGCCTGCCCATGGGAAGTGGTGAATGAATTCCTTGTTTTGCTTTGCTTGTGTGCACGGCTTTTGCTTTACCTATTAAACTGTCTTTATCTCGGCCCACGAGTTTTCTCTCTTTGACCCTTCTGATTCTCTCCCCCGTCCCACTGTGAGGGAGGTGAGTGAGCGGCTGTGTGGTGCTTAGTTGCTGGCTGGGGTTAAACCACGACAAACGTGTACTTCCTTATTTCTTACCAAACATAATTATCGCTTCATTAGTAAACTATAATAATGAGATTTTGCCATGGGTGGCCAGTTAGGAATGGTTTTCTTCTTTGATGATTAACTGAATGTTGTAGTTAGACAAACATTTTGCTGACTTAAATGCCTAAAAATACTTAGAGAAGTTCAAAACCATTAACCATTTTGGATGACCTTGAGTTTACACAAGCACATCCAGTGTGCTGCATGTGCTTTTTTAAGAGTCTCTGGTTTTTTTGCCATGGAGATGGACAGCTGTATGTGTGTCCACATGTATCTGTTTAAAACATTTGCTCGTGCTTATATAAATAAAATGATCAGTGATAGGACATCATTATTGCAACTGTGTGTTTTTATAAATTATTTTCAGTTATGGTATTAAGTTGCAGAATAACAATATGAACAGTCATAATACTATTTGGGAAACAGCCCTTTTCACATACCTCATGTAGCCTGTGGGGAGGTTCTTTCATTGCTGCATGTGCTGAAGCTTTTGGTTTATGTGATGAAAGTGGTGGTGTTGCGTATTACAGTAAATATGAGTACTTTCCTGACTTTCAATTAAAAGGACTTCAAATTAGCAGTCACTTAAGTTCCTAGTGATCTAAGTGACTTTGGCTTAATTTCGGTCCTTCAGAAGTCAGTAGTTAAAGTGACTTTTACATTATTCTTACTTTTTTTAAAAATGAAAACTGGTTTGTGCTGATGTATAGGTCCTAAAAGTTGCTTCTTAGTGATGGGGTTTAATATTGCTAGGTAGTCATAATAATTAATAATTAGTACATTTGTGTAATATATCTAATATTTTTGTGTAATGTATGGGAAAGCTATTACCACTAAGAACTTGTCAACCCTATTGGATAATTTATCTGAAATAAAATAATATTGGCAGAAACATTGCATGACACCTGTTACAGCTTAAGGCCATAAGAAATGTTTATTTTTAAAATCAGCTCCTGCTTAAATTCCTTTCTGTGTGCCCCATACAATGTTGACAGCACTACTAATACTTGGAATTTCAGGCATCAGCAGTAGTTGTGTACTGATTTAATCACTTTATTGTTAGTGTCGACATTTAATGTGATAATTTAAAAACCCCGAGAGAGTAGTATGAGCCGATGACTTCTTGAGCAGACTTATTTATCAGTGTAGAAACTGTACGTGTCGTATATTATACCTTCCAGAATCTGCATCTGCTAAGATCACATCTGCAAAATTCAAGTGATGTGTTTGACTAAACTACTTAAAGAAGCTGCATGTCAGAGCTTTCCAAGGTAATGGGTACTGCCCATCTATAGGAGATTTTGGCAAAACGCTTGGGATACAGATTATTTGTGCTTGCAGTGAAGAATAGGGCTACATGAGATGTGGGACTCTTCAGCAGGGAAAAGGTCCAAGGCAGCGTGTGGTTGCAGAAAGAGCAGTTGGATTTTGTGCCCTTCTATGAGGCCACTCTTAAGCTGCATTAATGTTTACTGTAGAAGACAGTTTTGGAGTGCTGAGGGTCTTGCTAGTGGTTCTTCTCCTGCAAGGAGCTTGACAGAATGGTTGGGAAAAAGCGTGACTTGTCTATACGCTCCATCCTGTGTCTCTTTTGTAGTCTCCCCCTACCAGCAGAATGAGGGCCAATGACCTATGAGTATTTGATAATTTTAATGGGCATAAAGCCTATCACTTATTTTGATGACTGTAAGGTACATTGGAAATACTGAGGTGGAAATTGAGAAGTCATGTTCTCAATAACTTGGAAATTTCCTACCACCTTTTTAACGTTTTTTACATGAAGGTTCTGGTCCCTCTGTGCAACACAAGGCTTTAATAATGGATTCATGTGTTATAAATACAAGCAAAAGTATGTATTTATTGCAGCTCTGTTGAAAGTTTTATTTTGGTTTTTTTCTGGTTATGATTTATACTAGTAGCACCCAGTAATGTTAATATGATTATCACTGTAAATCCTCTGTATCAATCCATGGTGCTTAGCAATATCTCTTTCTAACAGGTGTATTAGGGTAATAGGTCAAAAGTTAAGAGTATTGGAGGGATAAAACTTATATTATAAATAATGTTCACATGTTTTCTCAGTATTAATTGTAAAGCTTTTATTTTACCTGGCTTTCTTATACTTCTCATTATTGTCATGCATATTCACTTTCTGGCCTTTTTTCACCTTATTGTCTGTGAGATGACTTGGTGATTGGCAAAAGGTTTTAAAATGTTCATGTCAAATGCCTTTTAACTAGGACATCAAATGCATACCTATGTTCTTGATTTCTTGATCTTTTCAGTTATTACATATTTTATGAATATATTTTACATGGATTATTTTAAAAGTTTGCAAAAAAAGCCAGCCACGAAGTGTTCAGCTAGTTACCGTACCAGTTTTGGTAGGTACTACAATATATACTACGAGGTGTAGAGGAAATACTTCAGTGTAAAATGTTTGCTCATATGAACTTGCAAAATAACCTGCTTTTGGAAAGTGATAGAA
>VYZV01004353.1:0-14744 GCA_013401275.1 Pandion haliaetus | reverse complement strand
CAAGGCCAAGTGCCGGGTCCTGCACTTGGGTCACAACAACCCCATGCAGTGCTACAAGCTTGGGGAAGAGTGGCTGGAAAGCTGCCCCGCAGAAAAAGACCCGGGGGTTCTGGTTGACAGCCAGCTAAATAAGAGCCAGCGGTTTGCCCAGGTGGCCAAGAAGGCCCAGGGCATCCTGGCCCATATCAGAAACAGTGTGGCCAGCAGGAGCAGGGAAGTGATCGTTCCCCTGTATTCGGCACTGGTGAGGCCACACCTTGGGTACTGTGTTCAGTTTTGGGCCCCTCACTACAGGAGAGACATCAAGGTGCTGGAACGTGTCCAGAGAAGGGCAACAAAGCTGGTGAGGGGCCTGGAGCACAAGTCTTCTGAGGAACTGGGGTTGTTTAGCCTGGAGAAAAGGAGGTTGAGGGGAGACCTTATCGCTCTCTACAACTACCTGAAAGGAGGTTGTAGCGAGGTGGGTGCTGGTCTCTTCTGTCAGGTGGCTGCTGATAGGATGAGAGAAAATGACCTCAAGTTGTGGCAGGGGAGGGTTAGATTGGATATTAGGAAAAATCTCTTTACTGAAAGAGTTGTCAGACATTGGAACAGGCTGCCCAGGGAAGTGGTTGAGTCACCATCCATGGAGGTATTCAAAAAGCATGTAGACAAGGCACTTCGTGACATGGTTTAGTGGGCATGGTTGATGGTTGGACTCGATGATCTTAAAGGTCTTTTCCAACTTAAATGATTCTATGATTCTATAGATGCGGTAAGATGGAAAGAATGGCAGATGATTTTTCTGTCCTTCTGTTCTTCAATCAACCTTGACAACTAAAAAGGCAGTCTTGGTAAGGAAACAGTTATTGCATGTTCTGGGAAGAATTTTAATATGCCTAAATAGACGTCATTTGCTTATTGACTGGTAATTACTGAAGGTGACTGCTAGTGGGGAAAAAAAAGCTATCCTTCAAATAAAAACTGACAACTTCCTGCACTGGGAAACTTTGTAAATTAATAAATATCTGAGAAAGCCCAGAGGGAGCTAGAGAACTGTGAGAAGTTGTTGAATAATAAGAAGTGATGACAAGGTCAGGAGAAAGAAAAGGATAAAACTGTTGATCTCTGTATTCTTCTACTGTAGGGTAGTGGAAAAAGGAGCAGATAAACACTTTCAGTTATTGTCTTGACTGTTATCACAAATCTACTGAAACCAGACAGAACAAGCAACAAACACAATTTATCAATGGGCCATGATCTTTTTGATTTTCAGGGCCTGAATTGAGAAGTGTTAGGTGAAAATCCAATAAAAATACTTAAAAGAGCCTAGGTGTCATACCATGGAGCTTTTTGGGTATTGCGGTGAAATGCTGGACTATTGTTGGGTATGCAGTGTCTTCCTAGTACATTTGAGGCAGTAGGCAGGCAGCTTCACTAGCTCACCTTACCAAGCCTTCTTAGATCTAACCAGCAGGGAAACACTGAAGACAACTGAATCCCCAAAAGCTTTCAGTGGCTCTTCTGGCATATGGATCTTCCTGACAGTCCAGAACTTGCTCTTTGATACAATTGTCTTGCTTCCTCTTTTTCTGGTTATGTTTTTTTCTCATCTCTTACTGTAAAATAGCTTAAAGTTTTTCATCTTCAGGATAAATTCTTTTATCGTGAGATTGTAGTGTCATCAGCTATCCTTCTGTCTCCTCGTGTTTGGACTGGTGAGTCTTGTGTCCTTTTCTGCACAGCAGTACATTTTAACAAGAGCATTGGAGAGTGTCTTCCCTCAAGAGAACTTAGGGTTTATATTGGCCGGTAAACTGAGATCTAATCTGTTGATTTAAAAACAAGAACAGGGCAAACCTCTTCTGGTGCTTTTTGAAAGGTGTCCACTGCTATGTTGTGTGGTGTTCCTTCCATGGGGTGTATGCTAGGCATGGCCTCTGTAACAAATAGCATCTCAGGAATCTGCAGTTAAGAAGTATCTGACTTTTAGATCTCAGTAGGGCTGACAGCATCTGGCCCGAGTTAGACTTGTGGAGAAGAGAGTGGCAGGGCTCAGCTCATACCTCATTGTTAAGCTGAGCTTTCAAAAATAATCAGACTGCTGCAAGGAGTCAAATGCAAGCATTTCATACAGCCTGTTTGGGCTCATCATAGCCTTAGCTCTAGGGAGCGCAGAGTTGAAATTCTGTCACTCACTGTTTAGGCAGTCTGGGATTGGGGGACAGCTAAGTAGGGACAACAAATAACTGATTTTCATGTTAAAATCTTCTCCAAACCTAACTGAGGTTTTTTACCATTTGATAGTGTCCACACTGTTATCATAACCTGCTTTCAACTACGTGTATAGCTTTTGCTGTCCCAGTGGGACAAGAATGTATGATTTTACTTAATTGTTTTTCAGTAATGTTTATGTATAGCAGTTTCTTCTGTCTGCTGTTTGAATATTAACCTCTCTAAGGAACAGTAGCTTTCTTAGTTAATAAAAATTGGAATTGTGAAGAAGACCTATGTCAAAAGTGTGCTTCTGTCTGCCCCATGTCAGGTATGTCTTAAAGGGAGGGTGCTGAGAAAGTTGCAAGAAACTGAAAATGGTATTTTAGATAGGAATAGCTCTTTCAACCTTAAGTATGGCATCACTGCAGCTGCACTCTGTAATTACAATGTCACTTGAGAATTGCTTAACGATTTTGATGCTTTAAACTATGACAGACTAATTCTGAGGAATGTTATTTTAGTTCTGTGGCACTTGGAGTGGTGTGCAGCTGCTTGAAAATTCTGAATGTATGCTACTTTCTGCTTAAAAATTTGAGACAGAAAGGAACCTCTGAAATGAACTGTCAAGCTTCCTTTAAGGATGATTCAGATCTAACCTTCCACAGTAGGTGGTATCACTGGGGATGAATGAAGAATTCTGCAAGACGTAACGCCATTTCACCAGCAGGAAAACACTTCATATCTAAGATAAAATGCTTTTTGAAAGCTCCTGGCAGATTCAAAGTGACAAGGTAGTTCCTAGCCATTAGGTCTGTATCGGGATAGGAGACATCAGAAGAAAAACCTGGGACAATATATTTAAGGAAAGCTAGGATGAAATGAAGGTAATACAGATTGAATTTGTCCCTGAGGTTTTTTGCTCAGAAATCTTGTAAATGTCACATTTTAGTTTTTGCAAACCTTACTTAAAATAAGATTCCTTGTGCTGCAGTGTGTGTAACTGTCAGGATGCATTTGTGAAACTCTATACCTGTCAGTCAGACCGGATCGCTGAGATTTGACAGAGTGACTGCTGCATGTCTGGACTTCCACAAACTTTTCATAAGTCTTTTCATCAAAGGTGGAGAAACTTGCTNTTTTTTTTTTTTTTTTTTTTTTTATTTCCTCCTTCTCTAAACTAGCCATTCTTGGTTGAGTTCTTCCATCTATGTATAATGAAGACCTACTGTGGAAGGTACCTCAGTCTGGTGGTTTGAATCGTACACATAATGCTGTTCTTCAGCTGGGTTAAATTATACCTCACCAACAGTTTAAATACCCTGTAATCTTTGAAATGTGTGTCACTTTGTCAAATCAAATCCTTTTGTTTTCTTGGTTTTGTTTCCTTTTTTGTAAGTCTTGAGGGACACATTTAAAGCCTGACTAGATTTTCTTGTAGACTTGGATTTCCTTGATGTACCTCCATAGGTTTCACAGACTTTCTCCTGGCACACATCAGCACCTCTGAAATCAAAAGTGGTTTCTGTTAATCTTCCAGTACATCTGTCAGACATTTTGAGTTGTGGTAGTTTGTGAATACATACTGTGTTACACATGAAGACATACACTGTCCTTTTTTTAAAGAAAACCTCTGTCTCGGCCATTTTCACTTTATAATTTCCTCCAAATTGAGTCATTTAAGACACTGTACATCTGTGGTTAAATGAAGAACAATCCAGTTGAAGGACATAATTCAGAGTAAACAGACATTCTCCTGAAATGCCACGCTGATTGAGCATGGGTACTGAAATGACTAGAAGTCAGGTACAGTCACATGCAACAATTATTGCAAGCTAAAACCCCTTTGAAAAAATAAATAGTATGGTTTTTCTTTTTTGAAGCTTAGTGCTCGGGGTTTTTGTGGAATATGTTAAAATGACAAACTACATCCTAGGAGTCTCTGTGCAGGTGTTGTCAAAGAGCAGATAATTACCAAATGGCTGCTCAAGTGAAGTTTTCTTAGAAAATATTATATTTAGTAGTATATATCTTGGTTTTCTTCTTTTATGAAAGAAATGTTTTTACATAATTTTCAATATGTGACTTTGATACCATGTTAGCTAATTGCTCAAAAAAAAAAAAAGCCTGTATCTTTTTGAGATTTGATTCATTATACTCTTTCCTCCTCCAAAGTTCTCATAAAGCGCTAATAACAAATATTTTTACCAGATACAGGTTCAGTTACTTTATTTAAAATAGAGATAGTGACAAGTGTTAGTAAAATTACACACATACATTTATTGTTGCTCTTAATGTCAAGGGACTTAATCTGAAACATTTTTAGCCTTTAGCTTCTTTATCATAATTGTAGAACATCGTATGGTTCCACTGGAGATGGATTTAGACTATTTATTGACTGGATGTTTTTCATGAAACAGGGGTGGTGAACGGAAAGAATTCATTGAAATTCAGTAATGTGCATAATTCATCTATCATAATTTAACAAATGGAAAAGACTAAGACAAGCTTCCATCCATCACAATTATTTAACTGCACTCCAGGGTGAGTTAAATTGTATTAAAAAACTTTTGGCTTAACAGATTTAGAGAATTATATTGAGCAAGTTGTATCGTCTCTGTCAGCTTACTGCTACTGTTCAGTGATTTACAGTTTTGACATTTTTTACAAAACATTTAATTTGAACTAGAGATTTTTCAAAGCTGTTTTAAAAACAAACTTGCATAGATAAAGCATTATATGTGTCTAGCACATAAATAGCAGCAACCAAACCTAAATTGGAAGCAATACTACTGTAAATCTGAATTGTCCTTTAGAGGTACCTGCTTGTTCCCTGGATTAGACGGTGCGGGGCCAGGGCCTTAGGGGAACTGATTTTCTTATTTAGGCAGTTGTGCCCAAAGTCAAGGGGAGGTAAATCCTGTTGCAGTTTTGAGACTCTTTAACCCTTAGGTTTGGCAGATGCCTCAGTTTTTCTTGCCTTGTTGACATGAATAAACTGTTGTCTGTTGCTTGTATGATAGTTTAGCCAAACTAAGCTTTCTCCCCATTAATAGGAAACAAGCTAAAGAGGAAAATCCAGTTAACTGAGTAGTTTCTTTGTACTTTTCTGCATATGTGACAATTAGCTGTTTAATCAGATTCACATGTTTTGTGTTAGGTGAGAAAGAGCTAACACATTTTTTCTGAGTTCTGATACTCCACAGGAGACTTTCAAGGAAAAGAAATTACGGTGTGCTAACGCTGAATTCCAGGCCTTGGCACATGATGATTCAGAGCGAGTATTTGCTTCTGGACCATGTCACTGACTGTGAAGGAGACTAGCAAAGATCAGTAGAAATTATTGAGATGATAGAGTAACAGCAATGCTGGTAGTGACTCCACAGGGTGGGCTACGCAGCTGTTGGACACAGCCCAGGTCTGCAGCTTATGGGTTGACATGTTACAGCACTGTTGCCAACTGCAGAGTTAAATCTTCATCCTCTGCCCATTTTAACAGGATTTGAAATATGACAAATTTAAGGGCTGTCAGGCTTCCTTCTTTAAACTGTTGGAATGTGGCTGCCATTGGACCCAGGGCATCAGTTTGGAGATTCTGGCTGTACTGTAAATCCACATCCTTGGCTGCAGGTCAGTATAACTGCACGGGTGCAATTCACCAGTGTTACTCTGCACTGTATGGCTTGGCTTGAAGAAGCTTAGGACCTGCCTGTAGAAATGCTATATGGAGCAAACTGTTGGGCAAAATGCCACCCGCTCCCCACCGGGAATTCTGCTGGGAAGCTGTGCTGAGCACTGATGATGTTTTTGAAATGTTGCAGTTATGTTTTCAAAGGAGATCATAATTTTGAATGTAGTACTGCAGTTCCTGTTGCACTTAGGCACAAAATAGAAGTATCTCTGCAAGGCATTTTAGTTAAGGAAAAAAAAAATAATAAAAGGGGGGAGGGTTGTAGAACCACAACTTGTGGGAATTGAACTTCTGGTGTTCCTTGATATACTAACATAAACTCCATAAACTCAAATTAACATAGTTTTGTTTCATCTTAATAGTAAAAAGTCATCCCCACAGATTTGCCCTGGTGTCAGTTTAGGGTCTTTGCAGTACTTACTGTGTTGGTAAGTACTGAGTTAGCAATACCATAAATACATGTCTGTGAGCTGCTTTTCTGCATTCTTCACAAGTTTTGTACTGCTTTCAAAATATCCAGAGAGATCCTTAAGGTATTTCCACCTGGCGGAATTTTTATTAAGTCACCAGAACATTTTTTAAAAGCTTGTATTGTATTTTGTCTCTCCTTAAGTGTAGTAATATGATACAAACTGAATAGTTTTAAAGCACTGGTGTTTAAAATAGTCCTTTAACTTCTTTGCCTCTAATTGTTCCTTCTCTTATTTTCTGTCTGTTCTTTGCAGAAGAGTCTGAAAAGGGGTTCCATTCCTAATCCAGTCCTTTTTGTCTTTCCTGGAGTATCTCCTTTACTCTTTAGTGCACTGTCATTATGCTGAGGAAGTTGCATCAGTGCTGTCTGAGTTGGAGGGCAGTTAACTCTTAAGAGCTGTTCTCTACACTGATCTTCCTTCTACTCTTGCCCATGCTCCTTGATTAATTAATCTTGTTACCTTTTTTTTGGGTACATCTCTGGTGCTTTCTTTTCTCTCATACATGCGTACCATCTCCAAATACTTTCATGTATTCCTAAAATCAGATGTGTTCTTTTCTTGCCATTGCAGAAAACTGTTGTATATGCTGCCTTCTCTTCCTCCATCAGCTACTGCAGCATCTGCTGGTGTTCCTTTATATAGCCCATTTGAAATCCAAAGTCACATTCCCTGCTGTCATGCTAGAATGAGTGTTCATACTGCAGCTTTTCCCTTGACTTGCTTTCTTCACTAAAAGCTTCCTGCTGTTGGCTTTTGTGGATTATCAGCAAGTTTGCTGTTGGCTGTGACTGCATCTTTCTTCCTCTGTTCCTTCCCTTAAGGCTAGTTAGCTTTACCTGCCTGCTACTTGAGGTGGTCTTGTAGCTATCTTCTTACAGGCTATCTTCCATGCCCTCTAGTCAAGGGACTTCTTCCACATGCTTTCTTCATTCAAAAAACATCTTCTAACCTGACGCTGAGATTATGTACAAGTAATTAGTCAACTGATTAGGATGGGGAGCAGTGAAAGGCAGCCTAAGATGATACTAATTAGGGGCTTTTGGCAAGGTAGTGGAAGGTGAACAAAGGTGATTACAGAGAGATGGGCCTTAAAGGCAAGGATTTACAGTTTTTAATAAAGGATTTACAGTACAGAAGCTGTTGTTGATTTACTATCTGTGAGAACTGCTGCAGCAGTGTTAATTTGAGATGTGAAGAGAGTCTCAAGATAACGAGTAACTTAGCGTGGTAGTGGTGTTCTCTTTTTAAAATAGTGAAGCCATCTTTGTTGTTTCATTTTTTGTCTGTTTAGGGTGGACCTTCACAGGGACTATTGTTTGCTGTACCAAAAACCCGTCAAGATTTCTTTCTTGTTAGGTTTGGTGAATGTCAAATGGCTCCACATAGTGCTGAGGATATTGTAATGCAGGGATTAGTTCCCTGCAAAGAAAATGCTGGAGTTGGGGCATTGCCATATATAAGCCATAATGTCAACAGCAAACAAGCACATAAGGAAGCTCTAGTGCTTTTCCCCAGCCAGGAAGAATGTGATCAGAGGGCAGCTGAGTGTGTGTGCGCAACATCCCCATTACCCTCATGTCCTGTATCTACCTGGCTCTGAAGTATGGTTAGTTAAAAGGACAGACTGTAAGTACGCCATTTCTTTTGTTTTAATATGCTTAACTTGGGAAAACAAATCAAAACAAAAAACAACTGAAAAAAGGTGCAAGGGTTGGGGTGGGGTATGGGTGAATGCCACCAGTCCTTTGGGACTGAAGAACAGATCTACTGCTGAAAATCAGTGAAAGAGGAAAATGACTTTAGTATTAGTATTGCACTTATCTTAAATAGTCTTGGGTATCCATGAATTTGAGGCTAAACTAAAAGACTTTCCTAAAAAATTGGAAGGTAAATACGCTAAACAACAGTAAGAAAAATAAGAAATACAAATTTTATGTCATTGTGGTTGCTCTTTGTTGCTCTTAGGCTTACCTGAGGTTGGGGCGAGAAAAAAGAGAAAATAAAAACTGCCTAGGAATGTGGGAAGATATGGCTGAATGTAATGTGTGTATAAAATGTGGAACACTTGTCTTGTAAATGAGGCAATTTTCTGTAGAAAGGAGATCCATGATTTTGTAGTACTCACAACTGTGGAGAAACAGGTGCATTTTGTCAACTATGGTTTAAATTTTACATCAATAAAATAACATTCTAAGGAATAGACACTATTAAACACAGTGAAACTGGCCATTCATCTAGCAACTACTAGTCGCAATTTTAAAGAACAAAAGCTTACAAATTTTTCCTCCAGAAATTGCTCATGCACAGAATTTCCTGTTTCCGTGAATGTTTGTTCAGTTCTTTATTTACTTTTGTTGAGCTCTGTTTATGTAGCCCCATTGTTTGCAAATTAATGCCTTTCTAAATAAAATACTGTATTTCCCAGAACTCTGCTAATCATTTCATGCCACAGCTGAGTTATATCGCAATTGTTTTTTCTTTTGCAAATAAAACAAAGTGCATGAAAAGGGGTGTGTGTGTTCCTAAAAGTCTCGATCCAGCTTAGTGGAGTTATTTGAAAGGGCAGTGACTTCACTGATAGTAGGATGTTTTCTGTTACAGGTGATTGTTTTACATCACTACTCTGAGTATAAGGCTACGTATGTTATTTTCATGAAACATTTTGGATTAGTAGGTTCTATATAAAAATATCTGTATTACTGTTTTTATGTTTAAATCTTTCTTTTTTTTTCCTCAGGTAGGATAGACCTTGTAAAGAATTTCCCTGCTTCACAATCCAGAACTCCTTTTTAGGTTAGGAATTGCCCAGTACTGTCCTTACTACTACTGTTGGCAATTTACTTACTAGCATCATAAAACTGCGTAACTGTGTTGTTATACTTGTTTATCATGACAATAAGATATTTCTTTCTAACAATTCATAGGTGCTTACTTCTGCTTCCAGAAGTAAGGTGGATTTGGAAGTAGCAGAGGAAGAGATAGTCAAATTTATATGCAGAATGTTACTAATTGCAATAATAAAATTGTTTGGGTTGTCCTTGTTAAGAAGGGAGGAAAAGTAAAATAAGTTTTAAAAATGGAGAGGAAGTGGGGGAAAGACGGGAAGGAGAAATGGATGTGCATTAAGAAAAGTTAGGAATTGTTTAAAATTGGTAAGACAAACCATTAAAAGGCTGAACAGGATGACCAAGTAATCATAAGTCTGTCAAGCAGACATTAATCCGGTGCAAAGTAATAGAGTGGATACCTGGGAGTCAACTGTGTTACCTATCTGTAATTCTTCATTAATTAATTTCAATCAACACAAAGTTATGGGAAATAGTTTGTTGGTTTTTTTTTTCCTCAAGAGAATGTGATCTTTACAGAGGACAAGTTTGACTTTTCGAAGATACGTGACATTTAATATTTGCAAAATCTTTGATTAGGTGCCATGTGACATGCTGATTTCGAAATTGGTATGATATAGAATCATCAGCATACATCAAGTGTGTTTTAAAAAAATAGCTAATAGGTCTCAATAACATAATTGTAGTCAGTAATCAATGTGGAGTATGTGGAGGCCCTCTGAGGATTAATTTTAGATCTGACAGTGTTTAACCTTTTTATTAGTGATGAGGAAGAAATATTGAGTCATTACTGATAAAAGCATGCAGATGACAACAGCAGTAGTGCCATGGTAAGTAGTGATCAGAGGAGAGCTAAGTGATCTTGAAAGCTAGAGTGCAAGAAAGCACTGTATGTTTTGACATAGAAACAAAGACATGCCTCCAGCCTAAAGAAACACTAGCAAGGAAACAGTGATTGAAAAAGACTTGGAAGCCATGCTTTTTGATGTCTGATCAGAAGTATCTGAAACAGGAGGAATATTTGGCATTATTATAATGTCAGTGGAATACTTGATCTAGCTCATGCAGCATCACAACTCATGAAGGGCAACAAACTCAAGGGAGCTCAGAAGATGAACTATGTTGAACTGTTTGTTTGTAAGCACACCTTTGAAATTCGTTAAATCTGCCACTGTATTCAGTAAATTGAAATTACAATATTTGATCTGGGTTTGCAAGCATGCTGTAGAGAACTGCTGTTTAATAATTGAGGTAACCCACAGAGTAGCAGGCCACTAGTAAAACAAGCCTGAGTGACTAAACAAATTTACACTGAGAATTAGGTGAGTTCATTTTTGGAAAAACTTAAGGGTCGAAGTGGACATTCTTTGGTACCTGTGGTCTTGATGGAATGCACCCATGAGTGCTGAGAGGGAGCTGGCTGATGTCATTGCGAGGCCATTCTTCATAACCTTTGAAAGATCATGGTGACTGGGAGAGGTGCTTGAGAACTGGAGGAAAGCAAATGTCACTCCTGTTGTTAAAAAGGGCAAGTAAGAGGATCCAGGAAACTACAGGCAGGTCAGCCTCACCTCAATGAAGGTGATGGAGCAACTAATTCTGGAAACCATTTCCAGGCATATGAAGGACAAGAAGGTCATTAGGAGCAGTCAGCATGAATTCATCAAGGGGATGTGACCGACTTGATGACCTTCTTGACCAATTTAATAACCTGCTATGATGAAATGACAAGCTTGGTAGATGAAGGGAGAGTACTGGATATTGTCTACCTTGACTACAGTAAGGCTTTTGACACTTTCCCATAAGATCCTCACAGAGAAGCTGATGAAGTATGGGCTGGATGAGCAGACGGTGGGGCGGGCAGAAAACTGTCTGAACAGCCAGGCCCAGAGGGTGGTGATCAGTGGCACAAAGTCCAGTTTGAGGCCACTGACTGGTGGTGTATCTGAGGGGTCTATACTGGGTCCAGTCCTGGATCTGGATGATGGGGCAGAGTACACCCTCAGCAAGTTTGCAGATGACTTGGCTGATACACTAGAGGGTTGTTCAACAAGGGGAAGTGCAAAGTCCTGCACCTGGGGAGGAACAACCCCAGGCACCAGTACAGGCTGGGGGCTGCCCAGCTGGAGAGCAACTTTGCAGAAAAGGCCCTGGGGGTCCTGGTAGATGCCAGGTTGACCATGAGCCAGCAGTGTGCTCTTGCTGCAAAGAAGGCCAATGGTATCCTGGGATGCATTAGAAGTGTTGCCAGCAGGTCGAAGGAAGTGATCCTTCCCCTCTGCTTGGCCGTGGTGAGGCCACACCTGGAGTGCTGTGTCCAATTCTGGGCTCCCCAGTGCAAGAGAGAGACATACTGGAGAGAGTCCAGTGATGGGCCATGAAAATGGTGAAGGGACTGGACCATCTCTCATATAAGGGAAGGCTGAGAGAGTTAGGACTGTTCAACCTGGAGAAGAGAAGGCTTGGGGGGATTTTATCAGTGTCTAGAAATACCTGAAGGAAGGGTGCAAAGAGGAGGGAGCCAGGCTCTTTTCAGTGGTGCTCAGTGACAGGACCAGAGGCAATGGGCACAACCTGAAAACCAGGAGTTTCTCTCTTAACATCAGGGAATACTTTTTCACCGTGAGGGTGACAGAGCCACTGGCACAGATTGCCCAGGGAGGTTGTGGAGCCTCCAACCTTATTGATACTCAGGAACTATTTGAGCGTTGTCCTGGGCAACTGGCTCAGGGTGGCCTTCCTTGAGCCAGGGTGTCAGACCAGATAATCTTCATCCTTGGGATAGCAAAAAGCCATCTGGGGATGCTCCTGAGCAGCCTGCTCTAGGTCAGTAGTCTCCAAACTCTTTTGGAGTACAGTTAAACATGCACAAAAAAGTTTAAAAAGGATGGTATAAAGAGGAAATAAACAATGTGTTTGAATTTTATTTTAGTAATGGCAAAAAAACTCTTCTTGGTCATCCACCCCAGCAGTAAAAAATTTTCGAATGTGCACTCCCAATATGTGTATATTTATAACTTACATACACATGCTACTATACAAATATAATTTGTACAGTTAAACATGTACAAAAAACTTTTAAAAGGATGATAGATGAAATAAACAATGTGTTTGAATTTTATTTTAGTAATGGCAAAAAAACTTTTTGTTCTCCTAGTTAAAATATTGCTATTAATAATACATTTTTTAGGGACAGCTATGTGATTGAATGTGCTTCATTATTCTTTAAAGTCTTGATTTAACACTTTATGATGCAGCAATTTGAAGGTCTGCCTCTAAGTTCAGTTTATTTCAATATTGATAATTTCAAATTTTTTTGGCTGAGTTCTTGTGAGATCTGATTAGGTCTTCACTGTTCTTACCTCATAATGTGGCTGACAAAGAGCTCTTACTAAGGAGAAATGTCAGCGCTGCCATTTTCTTCTTGTTGGCTTGTGCTTCCGTTATTAGTATCATCTTTGGTTTCTTTGCAGGAATTTTTTTAAGCCACTTGTCTATTTTGTGAGGGTTATTTTACTTCAGTTAAAGCTAGAAAATATCTATAAATCCACTTAACCAGGGACACGTGAACTGCAATACATTGTAATTTGTTTAAAGCAAATGATCGAGTGAGAGCGTCACTGTCATCCCCTCCATGGAAGGAAGACGTGACCATCTGACATATGGACCAACAGAGGGTGACCATCTCACATATGGACCAACAGAGGGTGCCAGTGTCCAGCTGTATATTAAATATTAGTAGAACTTAATTTCTTTGTTATTTTTATGTTAAAAAAAAATGTAGAAGTTCTAATATTTTCTTTACACACTCCAATGGATTGTCTTGCACACATCCCACTTTGGAGACCACTCTGCTAGCTTGTCTGTGTTTAGGACTCCAGAGGTCCCTTCTAACCTCAACTCTTCTGTGACTCTGTGATTCAATAACCTAAATTGCTGAGAAATAATTTTACAAATACGTTTATGTGACATGCTTGAGATGATGTTGTGGTGATAACTGGATTATTCTGTCCAAATGCCTTTTTTAGAGAGAAAGACACACAAGAAGAGGACAAAATAGCTATATATGCATAATCTTTAAATTAATACCAGGAGACAATTGTAGGGGAGCATCATGCTTCCACACCTGAAGCTGAAAAGAGGACTGACTGTCTTGCTAGTTTATGAAAGCAGTACTTTGAAGGGCTGTAAACAGAAACGTTTGCTGAAGTGAGAAAGATTGAACTAATCATAAGGATCTGTACAGCACCAATAGAGAGGGAGGGGGGAGGGAAAGAGAGAGAGTAATTTTGTGAAGGATGTTTAAAAAAACCAAAAAAACAACTATACCTCCAAGTCCTAAAAATGTTAAATATTACAGAAAAAAAAGCCATGCAAAACACACTGTCTCACTGTGTTAAACTCTTCTTCTCGGATGTTCTTAACTTGAACAAATAATACTTTGCTTTTCCAAGCTGTTCAGTTGTGGGCTATTGCCCTTGGCTCCAAAGGGAGCAGAGGAACTACAAGACGTGAGTAGGCTGGCTGTGAGAGTAGGATAGGGGACTGAAATCCATGATTTGACATGACAATAGGAGAAATATCTAATTCTACCCATAAACAGAGTTGAGAGCCAAGACCTGAAATGGTGCTCAAACAGATTATTAAAGAAGAGAATGCAGTTAGCTCAGTAACTCTGACATCTCTGATTTCGAATGTTTAAAATCTGTGATTGCATATGTTACTAAAAGATATGCTCTGGTTCAGGCGGAAATTAATTACTTTTAAGTCCTGAGGTCTGTGCTGTATGTTGGGTTAGACTGGGTGATGACAGATGAATGTATGAAAGTCTCACATCCGCTTGAAATACACCTGTGTTTGGACTGCATTGACACTTGACACACAATTCATAGCACCGTTGAAGTCTTTAGACCTGTTGGCTACCTCAAAAATAGAAGCTAAACATAACTTTTATTAAGATTTTTAAACATTTAAGTAAGATGCATTTACATAAGAAGAGTAAGATATGACATTACTAAAATACTATAATAATAAGTGTGTATTTTCGAGTAATTAATCCAAAAACTCTGAGCTAGCCTAATCTATCATAAATCAGTGATACTGCCCTAATCTATACTGTTTGGAGACATGAGCATACGTTTAGCTTTTATTAGATTATGCTGTCATGAAGTGAACTTTGGCAACAGAGGGGGCAAGATCTTCCCAATGTAGTAACATACTGGGGTCCCAGGAATATCAGACCTTTTTCACAAAGGATTAGAGATGCTTATCCCGGTGTTATGGCCTGGATGAAAAATCCCTTTCATCAGGCATGGAGCAGGAATTGGTAGAAAACAAAAATAATTTGAATCAACCTGACAGTCATTGGATTTGCTAGTACTTAGGTGCTACGGTCACTCGCATGCAGACCTGAAATGGTTTCTCCAAGGTTAGAAAGCATGAAGCTCTCTGTGGCCTCAATGTGTCTTTTTTGTTGTGGTACAACATTTAAGTGACTTTAGTGCTGACTTAATCCTCTTATAAGCAAGAATTGGAAGTAAT
>VYZV01004351.1:0-11528 GCA_013401275.1 Pandion haliaetus | reverse complement strand
TGGTGATGTGACTCTTGTTTCAATCCTTCCTGAAAATTGTCTGACAGGATTCAAAAGCAAATATCAGAAGACAGGGGAACATTATGGTACCATGAAAGAAGCAGGATTGTATGATATCAACTTGCCCTTCAAAACCAGTGAAAGATTTGCTGGATTAATATGCAACCAGTTTGAGCAAACAAATATAATTAACTTTATTCTAAACAACTGAAATGGATATCATCAGTATTAGCTTAAATTAACTCATGTCTGTGACTGTTTTTGCATTTACATTCTTACATCTTTTTTTTTAGGTGTTTTTTGATTTAATGAGAGAAATCAGAGCCAGAAAAATGGAAGACAGCAAAGAAAAGAATGGGAAGAAGAAAAGAAAAAGCCTAGCTAAGAGGATCAGAGAAAGATGTTGCATTTTATAATCAAAACCCTGAATTCCTTTCTTACCCTGACCATACTAATAAAAACCATAATTTATAAGCATGCCATTGAAGGCTGAAGTGACTGAAATTACTCTAACATGTTGGAAATTGTAATGTACCACTAAAAGCATGAATTGGAACTGCACTGAAAGTCAAATTCACTGAAAAAAAAAAAAAATGATGTGGCTTCAAGAGAAGCAAAGTTTGGTCCATTTCATAATTGCCTACCTTCTCACATTTCTTCTGAATGTAGTGTTTCATAGGCAGTCTTTTCTTTAATAGTGAACAGAGAGGGGAAGTATTACTTTGTGGGTTCTTGTAAAGCATACTTTTTTATCACTGGTAATTGTCGATTCATCTTGTCTTTTGTTGCCTTGAAAATTACAATTGTGAACGTGATACCTAACAAAGCGGTATGCAGTTGTTTTGCCATGGAGTTACACAAATTAGAAAAGAATAATGTATATGCAAACAGCTGTGTTGGGGAAAATTATATGTGGTTCTGCATTACCTGATTAACCTAAAGAGTGATTTAATCTTTTACATTGAAACATTTGAATATGCCTTAATTTTAAAACCTAAACATAGCAGGTTGCTTAATCAAGGGTGTATTTTCAACTTTGTTGCATGGAGACTGTCCCTGTGCATCAGTGCGAGACTGCCCTCTCTGTGGAGTGCAGTTATGTGAATGATTTCGCTAACTAGCTGTTTGCTAGCAGTGTCTGTTCTTTAAATGTGTGCCATACTCTGATATTGTGAATAATACAGAGCATATTCTGTCATCTGTAACTTGGTAGACAATACGGTATCTTAAAACTAAAAGGTCAGAATACATATAAGACTGAAGTCATAAGCCTATGGCACATCTAAGCCTGGAATGGTCATTTAAAACTTAATGTGCTGATAACTTGAAACTTCCCTTTTGCGAGTAGATTTTTGTCTAGATGTTCCTTGGGTTTTAACTCCCTGGAGTTGGGTGGAGTGGAGCTGATTCAGTAGTGCTAATGTGTTTTGAGTTAAGATGTTGTCCTGGAAATTCTGGTGTCATCAGTTAATTTCTTTTGTGTTCCTAATACTCAGCTATGGGAACGTGGTGTGTTATGCTGAAGCTCTTTGCAGGTTTTGTACTGTTTGGTTTATGTTGATTTTCAAATGGGGAACATTGTAGCTACTTTTTCTAGTTGATGTTGATATTAAACAATCAAACATGCTTTGCAATACAGAAGCATTTACCATGTGCATCCAAAATCCCCAAACAAAAACATACTGCCTCAGTTGCTTCAGAACAGCAAGAATACTAGCACACAGTTAGTATGCTGCATCTTAACTAAAAATATACCAGAATGTTTGAGGGTTTTGGGCTCCTCTGGGCTGTAAGACAGGCTAGATCAATTCCACAAACTGTTATACTTTTTATACATGTGTAAACCTATAACTGACAGTTTAAAATGTGCTCAAACAAACTAGGTAGCAAATATTTAACTTTCATGCTAACAGACATTTTAGGGACTCAAGTCTTAGAAGTTATATTTGTCATGTTAAATATTTATCAATAAGAATTTTGTATGTGCATTTAGTAGACTGCCAAGTGCAGAATTAAAGTTACTCATGTAACTATGGCAAATAAGCCAGTCTTCTTACTGTGTACTCATTTGGGTCTATTTGGCCAGGGAGTCTAACCACTAACATTATGACTTTGCTCTGGAACCTGTATACTAGGAACTGAGGTGTTATGAAGCCACTGGACACATGAAACTTGTCTTGGCTGATGCCTTATCCTGTCCTTTTATTTGCTATTTGAGCCATTGAAAGATGAATAAACTTCCATTTTTTTTTTTAAATACTTGTGCAGTGTTAATTGATAACTATTTTATTGGTAAACTTTGCTGCAGCTGATGCCAGTTGTCAAGCAGTTAAACCTACATATTTCAGAAGCTGCCTTCGGTGTGTGAACAAAACTGTAGATTAAACCTAATTAGTCTGATAAAAAGCCACATTGTATAAGCTGAGACTATGCATGTGCTACCTTTTATCCAGAGCTAATTTATCCCTACTTGGTATAACAAAGAATATCAGAAAACGGGCAAACTGAGGTAAGCTTCTTCCAGAAGTATTTTTCCCTAAGAATGGAAAGTGAGAATTAAAAAGAACCAAACCTCACCAAACAACAAGATCAAACAAAAACTAACCTAGATAAGTTTTAACAATAAAATAAAAATGCTTTCTAAGTAATTTTTTTAGCACAATCAGGGAGAACATGAGAGTGGTTCCTCAACCTGCAGGGAATATAGCTTGAATTGTGTATATAGGATTTGGGTACATCTTGAGAGGGTCCTCCAAACTGAGTGATAAATTTGCATCATAGAGGAGTCTTTGGTTTACCCTACTTCTGTGTCTGAAGCTCCTAGGTCTGTTCAGAGTGCTTCTGTGCCTGAGAGCACTTTTCTTACCACTTCTCCTCCAGGAAGTTGAAGATACTTTCGTACGTTGGCAGAATCAAGGCCTTCCATGGTATTTCCCTCCAAGTTAGCCTAACACTGGCAGTACTGTTGCTACCTTTTATGAAATCCATGGCATTGTAAAAGTGCAGACCAGAGACAGACACCTTAATTAGTAACAAGCTAAAGTTCAGTCCTCCATTATGTATGAAACTAATATTGAATTCTTACACTAACTCCATTTTTTCCTGTAGCTTTAAAAACTCAATTGACTTTTGAAAATGCTAGCTAAGAAATCTGTGGTCTATTTGGTAGTTTCTGTAGCCTCCTGATGAGCATACAATAGCTTAACAACAGTAGCATCCAGCAGTTTTCTTTGACTAGTCTGCAACAGCATCATGGTGTGCAGGAAGTGCTTTCCCGTTCATAGAGACCTTGTTAGCATCAGAGTAGCATGCAGAGTGACCCCCCTGGCAATTCCAGTGGCAAGCATAATACAATAAAATACACTCTGTATCTGAGCCTTATGCTCACTATATTCATCTGCAGGAACGAAATATTTTATCTATTAACATGTGAAATAGGCTTACTGAAAATCTTGGGTTCCTTTTTGGGACACCAAGCTTTGCAGTGATTCTCTGGTTCCAGAGTCTGAGAGGGTAGATGTTCGCTACGTGATTATAGTCCAGTGCAAAAGGCAGAGCAGCTGAGAGATGGCTGGTATTACATGAATGCGTATAATACATCTAGCTGTACCAGAACTTGATCAGAAGGTAAGTCAATTGAAGATTGAATAGGAAAAGCGAATAATGCTGCTTAATTTCTAAACTTTCTCCTACTACTGTCAGACACATTGGCTCTTCTAGCACCGTGGATGCATAGTCAGTCGTGCATAAACTGTGTTTCTTTCCAGGCTTGCTCTTGCCAGTTTTTGGCTGTGATTTTAACTTAAATGACTGGCTTGTTTTTAAGAGATGACTCATGAAAGAAGCCTTTTCTTGCATGTTTTTGCAGGAGCTTCAGCTTGTTACTGAAATTGAATGGTAGGAAAGGTGCCAGTGTTGCTAATACTGGAGTGTAGGCTAATCTTTGATCTAAATACATTGACCAGACTGGAATATTTTTGGTTAAAGCTTCATTGTCAAAGAAATTCTGAAATGTATACCACTTGAGATCTGCCCAGGATCAGAGAGTTGCGAAGACTCTTCTCATTTTCAAAGAGATTGTGGCTGGATCTAACCAGCCATCTAATGGGTACAATCCATTTTGAAAAAATATTCAGAAGATATAATTTGGTTTGTGTGTGCTAGGGTCTTTTTTTTCCCCCCTTTTTTTCTTCTGTACAGAATGAAAAAATACCAAAGTTTAAATTGTTGGAAAAATTGCCTCCACCATCCTCTTGATTAATATCGCACTCAGTAATATTTAACATGCCCAGAGCACTTAGTATGTGATACCCTTTGTTTGTGGATTTCAGTGGGACAGTTCCAGTTTTACGGAGGACTGTTCTGTCTTACGGATGCAAACAACAGTGGCAGAATTTAGCCAGCTGCCTCGGTGGGCCAGTAACAGCGTTAGCAGGCTTAGCACTCCTGCCTTACTCTAATGCCTTGTTCTGCCTCACGCAAGGCAATTGCCGACTTTCTTTACTGATCTGGTAAGACTGTGTATGAAGCTATTCATGTACCATAAAGCAGTCAAGATGGGAGTCTCTGAAAACCTGAGTGACTGGGCTCCAAACCATGGCATCTGATTATGCTTTTCAACTTCTGCAAGGACATCCTCTGCCAGTGGACTCTGTTGAAGTGTTAAAAACTGAGGTCCTGTCTGCACCCCAATAGCATGGGAACACATGACTCTCTGAAGGTGGGTAATTGTGTTACACTGTGTACGCAGACATAATTCCTGCATGTAAAACAAAGATAACTTCTGGAACAATTTACACCTGTCGGAGATTCTTGAAAGCCCCTGGGAGTTGAGTACTGTAATAGAAACCTGAGAAGAGAAGAAAAGAAGTGGTGGTGGTGGCATCGGAGACCCATAACGGTGAACTGTAGTTCTGCAGCACTAGTGCTTCTTTGAGTCTGTGCTCCACTTTGTGTAACACTGTCCTACAGTATTCAGTATTCAGGAGTCTGGCATTTGCCCCTCTTCTGCTTTATTACTATGACATGCTTTTGCAAAATAAGGAATGGGGGGAAGGATCATTTCCAACCTAAAACTGTGTGCTAAAGGTAAGCACACTCCAGAATGCTCTTAAAAGTGTCCAAATACTGGGAAATATTTCATCACTCCTTTGTACTTAGCTCAGCAAAGGCGAGGAGGAGGATGCATGTTTAATAACATTCCATTAAAGTTCTTTCTATGAACCACTTTGGAAATTTTCTTGGGAAGAAAGGAAGGAAGACTGTAGCAGATAGTCTGTTAGGATTATAGTTTCAGTCATTTTTGTACGCCTGATGCTGTAAATCGTGGTTTCAGAAATCTCGGTTCCTAAGTGGTTTGGCATTAATTGCAGGCTTAATAGTCCTTAACACCTGACATTTTAAGAAAGGTTTGGTCATTTTGTAATAACCTGACAATACAGTCCCCATTTCAAAGCAAATTCGGAGGATGGCCACCCATCTTGACGTTTACAGATGGAGGTAGGTGAGCCAGTGGAATGGCAAGGGGCTTGCCAGGTCTGGGAACAAAATCTGTTATTTGCTAATAAAATGAGGTGGTGAGGCCACATTTGCTGCATCAGGTCTGTTAGGAAGGTGGCTGCAGCTGCATCGGGGTAGATGGAACTACATCCATCTACTGAGGTAATCATGGATGGTGTGCCTGTGGAAACATGACTTTGAGCAGTGCTTGGAGGTTAATTACAGATTCTTTAGGAAGCAGTTTGTTATGCTGCAAAAGGGGGGGGCAGGAAGACATACTGAAATACTCATTTAGAAATACATATCTATTCACTTATTGAGCTTGGTAGTAATCACATTTTTTCTTCTTGTCCATTTCTATTTGGATTTGACCGTATTTACGGCAGGAGAGCAAGGAGAGGAGGGAGGAAGCTGATTTCTGCACCACCTGATGGGAAGCAGCCATCATCCATGGGCAGCTGAGGAAGCACATGGCAGGCAAAGGGAGAAATCAGGAACTGGCCAGAACCCAGGCAAAAGCTCAGGTGGTCTTTGCAAGGCTTTGGGAGCTAGGAGGAGGAGCAGGAACCAAAACAGCGCACACCAGGGATGGGAACAAAGCGCTGGCATGCTCCTGCTGCCCAAAAGCAAGGTGGGACAAACAGCCAGCGAGGCCCCCAGGGCTGACAGTGCCAAGCTGCAAACCAGATATACACCCTCTCTGTTCCTTCTTCCTGGCAGTATCAGTACTGATTTTCAGGTATTTCCTTACTGTCTGAGCAACAGGTGAGGTAGCACCTGCAGTAGTGTTGGACCTATGTTTTCTCCACTCCTCTGCCTTCCTCTTGACAGAACTTTCTCTCATTCCTCCCTGAAAGGGGGTGGGCAATAAATAATTACAGCCTGTAAGTCACTGATGTTTTTAATGCTGCCTCCTGTGCTTGTGCTGTGAGTTTAGAGTAAAAAGAGGTTGGAGGCAGGTTGGGAGAAGCCTCATCCACAGACCACAGCAGCTGTGAGAGCAGTCATGCACTCTTCTGCTGAGGCTCTGGAAGAGGATCTGGGATCTTAAGGTACTGCAGAGTTACTGTTCTCCCCGTGCTTCTTATGAGTGGAGAAGGCTGGAAGTTGTCCATTTTCCACCTTGTTCTTGATTGATGCCATGACAACTTGTTGGTTGTCAATATCCTGGGCACAAAGGAGGGGATCTCGTGGTAAGATGGAGTTTGTGCCTCACAGATGTCCTGGCTAAGAGTGGAGGCATAACAATAACCAGCAGTCTGAGTGTTATGTTTTAGACACTGACTGCCGTCCTGAAAGTAATGAATTGGTGTTTGCCTTCAATTGAGCTCAGCATGTGTGGCATGCTTCTGTTACAGTTATTTTTGATTTTCACTTGTTTTGTGAAAAAAAATTTATGAGGTAAGGGTTGTTTTTTTCAGTGCAACAAAATAGGAGACCTGTTGGCTGAAATGCTGCCAGACTAATGTGTTAAATATTAGTCATCTCTAAAGAATAAGCCTAAAACAGTAATCCTTACATTTTATTTGATAAATGCCAAAATGCCTACTGAAATAACCTGGGGAACTGTGAAAAGAGCAGTTAAAAATAATGTACGATGTCTATGGATAGCAGTTTGCTGTGGGCGGTTGTAACTCCTGTGAGTGTCAGAACTGACTTGAGGTAGGTGCTAGCTGCCCTCAGCTGCTTGTGACAGACTTAATGCTGCATCTAACATGAAGGAAGCTAGGAGAATTTGGCTGCCCCTGTGCTGTTAGGTGATGAGTAATTTTTATCGTTTGTGAGACAAAGTAGATAACAATAATGGTGTGCCACTGGTTCTGGTTTTGCAGCATGATTTAAATCTGCAATGCAACATGGATATTTTTCATTGACAGTCCTAAAAACTTCGTAAATGCTAAATATCCATATCCATAGACAAGGTGCCTAGACTGTGGGTGTTAATGAGTGAGCCCACACAGTCCTACACAGAGGGCAGCAGTCCACAGAGGCCACTGCGGATACTGATACTGGTTCCCTTTGTTGCATCAAAAACAGATCAGGACATACTGCATCCTACTTTGAGAATGGCCATGGTCATCACTAGGGCAATATGCAAGTCTAAATGGGACAATGCTGTTGGTCCATTAAATGCTTGTTTGCTAGAGTATCAGCATGTAGAAGAAACCATGGCATAGAGCACACTCCTTGCTATAAGGTTTGTTTTATGATTTATAGTCCTCTAGTCACATGAGTACCCTTATGACTATGGAGTGCAGAAGGCAATGTTGGAATGTTTTTCATTTAAATTATATTTCATTTTGATGGTAAGATCTTGTAGCTTTAATGTGAAAAAGGAGATTAAAACTACAAGTATTTCAGCATTTCAGATTGTCCCTACTGTACTCAGAAATGCTTATCACAGTTGGTCATTATTATTTTTTAAGAAAACTCAGGAAAGAAGTGGCAAGAAGAAATCACAAGGGTAGTTGTTTCTGCCAGTTACATTTGTTATTCATTTCTTTGACCATCAGCAAAAATTTGCCTAAAGCAAGTGTGACATGCGTTTTTTTAAAATCTCTGTTCATCCAGTTTAGCTGGGTTTCCATGGGATGGCAAAACCACACCCTTCTGACACTAGAAAGAAGGAGGTAGGAAGAAGTGAAGGAATAATTGAGGTGGAAAGGACCTACAATGAACATCTAGTCCAATTCTGATTACATCATTCAGATGCAAAAGAACTTCTTTTTTTTCTTTAATTAATAAAAGAAACTGAAAAACAGTCTCCTAGCACACACACGGTAATTACTTTGCAAAACTGGCACAATAAGTGCAGAAAGCTGCCAGACTATGTCTGCTCAGTAACAGAATCTCCACATTGTGATGCAAGCTCAGTGTGACAAGACAGGCCCTCGCATGTGTCCAAATGTGGATCTGAGAGATGAGCAGGCAGAGCAAGGCTAGAGGTGAATTCTCTTGCCAGGAGTGCCCCCTGTCCAGAGGGCTTTGAGGAGAAAGACAGTCCCTANCTCTCTCCTCTCTTTTCTCTCTCTCCTCTCTTTTCTCTCTCTCCTCTCTTTTCTCTCTCTCCTCTCTTTTCTCTCTCTCCTCTCTTTTCTCTCTCTCCTCTCTTTTCTCTCAGAAAGGTTAAAGTGACAAATGAGCTCTGAAGATTTTACCACGTGGCTGAAGCATGTTTTGTATCCCATATAAACACAGCCAATGGGTGTGTTGAACAGAGGAGCTGCACAGCTTGGTTTCAGTGGGCAAGGGGATGTGACGGTGACAGCAGCAATGGGCTATTTTTACAGTTTGCATGAGTTATCATTTGCCTGGCTGTGCTTTGGTAATGGATCCAAATGTTCTTCTAGGTCTGAAAATTACCAACCTTTCCACCATACCAGTGTCACCTCTGCATACTTGTTTCACAAAGCCTGACTTACTTCCATGGCAGACTGTTGGCACTGACCATCATCCCAACCTATGGCTCTGGTTACACTTTGGCTTTCCTCTAGGCTGTGGCTGCCAAAATCACCACCCTTACACCCCAGGAGAAGGGTTTGTGTCCAGCCAGATCAAGTCCCCGGTCCTCCTTGCTGCGGAGGAGCTTGTCATCGTGGCCGTTAGCTCTGGCACAGACAGGGGACAGCTAATAGGGGTGGTCTCTGGGCTGCAGGGTTGGTTTCTGCCATGGCCTGAGAGAAGAGTGACAGCACCAGGTTTGTCCTTGGGAGCCGAGTGGCAGAGGAGGCGTCAGGGACACCCAGCAGCTGGGCCCAGTGCATGGCCAACAAGGGCAGGGAATGTCTCCTGGGCACAGGGACTGCCTTGAGGCCAGCACCCCAAAGCCCTTCCTCTGAAGGATGCTGGGTGGAGGGGTAGTGGGCGGGGCTGCACAGGGGGGGCCTGTCACCCCCATGTCACAATGCCACCACCCGGCAGCGCAGCAGTCACAATGCCCCGGGGCAGTATAAAAGGGGCAGCCTCCCGTGCCCCGCTGCCAGTCTGCCTGGCAGGCGGCCTGAAGACATCCGAGAGGAAGTCCTTGAGGAGCCGGTGGAATTACTTGGCGGAAGCTGAGGGAGGAAGACCGGAGGAGGCTGGACCAGGCTGCTGGAGTTTCTCTACTGCAACACCATCTCCCGGCAGGGCCACGTTCAAAGCCCATCTGATGGATGGAAATCCTGCTTCAGCCTTTGGGGAACAGACGCAAGCCCCTCAGGAGATGAGAAGAACCACCAAGCTCTGGCAGTGCCCGAGGCTGTCGAGCCTTTTCAGCTGGATAGCAGTGGCCAGACCAAGGAATGCCTTCTTGAGGAGCACTGCAGAGCTCGCTGTCCTCACTCCCTGCGGTACCAGTGGCAGCAGCCGTAAGAATTAGGATGCAGAGATGTTGCCAGGGGTCCCAGTGCTTTGGAGCACCCACTGGTGGGGCCCAAAGGCGCGGGAAGGGTTCATCCCCCAAGGCTGATCAGGCCGGGGGCCTTTTGCCACTCTTGGAAGCCCCTGAGATGGCTCCAGGTTGAGGGGGAATAGGGCTTGGGCATCTTCTGGGAGGCGTGACCAGCCCCTGGGCCGAGGGGGCAGGTCTTGCTCACGTGCTCAGGGAGCAGCCGATCGCCAGTTCTGGGGTCAGGAAGGAATTTTCCCCCGGGGCAGATTGGCACTGGGCCCCGGGGGTTTTTTGCCTTCCTCTGCAGCACTGAGCATGACCACTTGTCAGGGCTCCTCCGGTCCGTTTTGGCTAGGTTACCGCCTGCTGCTTGTGTACCATGAAGATGGCCTCTCGTGCCCTGCAGCTGTGGGGAGGAAGGCTTTTTCTCCCCCACGGTGGGCTAGCAAGTGTCCCCGGGGGGTTTTTGCCTTCCTCTGCAGCACTGAGCACGGCCCCTTGCCAGGGCTGCTTTGGGCCATTGTGGCTAGGTGCCTGCTGCTCGTGCTCCACGAAGGTGGCCCTCGTGCCCCGCATCCGGGGGGAGGAAGCTTTCTGACTCCCAGGGTGGGCTCCAATGGATGCTCCCAGGAGTTGCTTCTTGTCCTCTGTAGCACTGAGCACAGCCCCTTGTCAGGGCTCCTCTGGGCCCTTTCGGTAGGTCCTTGCCTGCTGCTCTTGCACCTCCAAAGCACTGCTTGTGCCCTGTGTTTCTGGGGCTCTCTTGCCCAGTACAAGTCTGTAGTGGGAGCGAGCTCTGCTCTTCCCTTGGCTCCATTTCCCTAGAGATTCTTGCTTCTGCAAGACAGCCTGTACTTGGAAGGGTTCCAGACTCGCTGCCCCAACAGGAGCTGCCACTTTTCAGCTCTCGCGGCGTGCAATACAAGCGCAGGGCAGGTGTGAAAGCGTGTTTCATGCATCACTGCCCAAGAAGCACAGCAGCAGAGCAAGTTTTGGAAGGCAAAAGGGATGCTTGTCATCGCTACATGTCATGCTTTGGAAAATACCCCACGGTACCACACACCCCTTCTTCCTCTCCTTCCTTTTCTTCTTCTTGTCATCTTTTTCTTCTTCTTCATCATTGTCGTCATCTTTTTCTTCTTTGTCGTTGTCGTCATCTTTTTCTTCTTTGTCGTTGTCGTCATCTTCTTCTTTTTTGCCATCTTCTTTTTCTTCTTTATCGTTGTCTTCATCGTCATCTTTTTCTTCTTCATTGTTGTCGTTGTCGTCGTCTTTGTCTTCGTCATCTTCGCTGCTGCCGCCTTCTCTGTCCCCGCTGCCTTCTTTGTCACCGCCACCTTCCTTCGTTGTCATCATCGTCTTCTGGTTAGTCATCATTGTCTTTATTTCTTTGGCTTCTTTGTCAGCATCTTCGGCATTGGTGTCTTCTTTGTCCTCCTCTTATTCATCATCATCGTATCCTTTGATGTCTTCATCATTGGCGTCTTCCTTCTCATCTTGGTCTTCATCGTCTTTGTCATCTTCATCATCTCCATCGTCGTCATGATTGTCGTTTTCTTCTCCATCGTCATCTTTGTTGTCTTATTCATCTTCTTCATTGTTGTCTTTGTCATCTTATTCTTCCTCGTTGTCATCATCTTTGTCGTATTTTTCTTCT
>VYZV01004347.1:0-11141 GCA_013401275.1 Pandion haliaetus | reverse complement strand
ATGCTCCCCCTTGATGGGATGAATGTATATGACCATGTAAATAATTCCCTGTTTTCTTAAGAGGTTTGAATGAGTATGTGACCAACATTTGTTATGATTCTTCCTCTTTTATTTTGGTACATAATCAGGACAGATTAGATTAAGCCAGCTCTGGGAAACCATATTTTTAGCTAACAGTTGGGCAAAGCAATGCTAGTGACTCTGGGCAGCTCAATGTGGCGTTCAGAACCCAGAAGAATAAAAAACTACTGGCAGAGGCTGCGATGAAGTCTGCATTGCATTTATAATACATAACAAAATCCATCTCAGCAAAGGTTTTGTAGAGGGCAAGTGAAATTTATTACGGATTACTTGTTGCCTGGTACTGCAAGAATAAGTAAAGGCCCCAGATGGTTTCAGGATCCTATTTTCTTAGGCTGCCTCGCTATGCACATGCACAGGCACTTCCTTCCCTGAATGGTCTTAACCATAAAGCAAAAACAAAAAAAAAAAAGTAGAAAAGTGATTTCTAATAAAATCCACAAAGCAGGCCTTTAGCAGAGCTAAAAATTGGACCTAAATTTTCTACATCTTAGTTCAATGCCATAACTATCATCTCCAGAAGAGTGAATGTGCCCAATAATTATTGTTAATTTACTTTTGACTTGTTGTCTGGCTGTACTATACAGACATGCCCTGCTGGAATGTACTCAGAAGCATAAAATGTGTCTGTTCTGTTTATGGAGAAGGGAAAAAAAAGTAATACTGAAAATGAAACTGAATTCTTGATTTCCTCTTTATCTTCTCAGGGGCTTTTTTTGTCTGAGAATTTTCTTCCCCCAAATTCTAAATTATAGGTTTAAAAGACATGCTTTCTTTCAGACAGTCATCTTTATAACAGCTTTGTGGGTTAAAGTAACTTACAGAAGCTAAAAGGAAAGTAAAAATGAAGAAATATCTTTGGGAAAAGGTTAGATAGACATCAGTTAAAGACTTAATGTTACTTTTCAGAAAGAGCTGAGTGTGTCTAAATTTCTCTGTTAAGACCTAGTGAGCATGACATTGTGCACTGTGCATGATTGCTGCCATTTGCCATCAGTAACTTTCCATATCTGATGCAAATAACTTCATATCAGTTTCAGAAATGGTTTGCCGGAAAAAAGGTCCAGTACAAACCCCTGTTGTCAATTTATGGATCGGTGGATTTAGATCATTATAGTCATAGTAGAGGGAGGCAGGCTCTTTCTAAGAATTACACTCTGGGAAAGAGGAGGAGCGAGGGTTTCTCGCACTGCAAATCAGACACGAAGCTATTAATCTGAATCAATATCAGCACTTCTCGATTTTATAGATCCCACTATTGCTATTCCAAAATAAAACTAAATCACAAGAATAATGGTTCAGGCCTGACATACATGTGGCACCTACCTTCCTTCCCCTACTGCCTGAAGGCCCATTGCCCTTTTACAACCTGAGGGCATAAAGCAATGCCCACTGAGGACAGAGGGAATATGTCAGTGTTCCTTTCTGTGACCAGGTCATTCCAGCAATAGCCAGAATGTCACTGCCATGAGAAAACCCCTGTGGAGACAAAGGAAATGGGAGGTGGAGGGATGGGGGAGAAGAACAAAAACTCAAAAATCACTAGTGAAGTTGTCAGGGGGCATGTAGCAGGTGCACAATGGCTTCAAAGCATGGAACAAGTAAACCCTATGTGTTGAGCCCCCAGTTTCTATTTCCATATTTCCACCCCACTGCCAGGGTGCCTTGAAGACTGCCTTGGTCCATGAGGCTCTCAGGACATGGGGAAGCACAGGCTCTGCAAATAGCTGATGAGAGTAGGAGGTTACTCACAGACTTTTTACCAGCTGCTCTGTTGCTTTGTCATCAGAGGTGGCACTCTCCCCAGCCTGGTTGATGGAGATGCTTGAATAAGCATTCCTAGCCAGCTGGGTAAGGAAATGCCTGTGATTTAAACTAATAAAGCCAAGCTGGTTCATATATGAGATGAATACAAAGGAATTACACAGCATATAGGGATAAAATAAGAAAACTTAAACACTAAGTGAGTTTCAAGTAACAAGGGACATGATAAGAAACAAAAGTTTCAGTGAATACATTAGAAATAAGAGGGAAAATGAGAAAAGAGATTGAACAAGGGGTTTTACAGAGAAAACAGAATCATTTGCTTTCATCTTCATGGAAAAGTTAGATTGTGCTGGATACTTTAACAAATTAATTTTAACAAGATGTTTGGAATGCAGGCTGGAGAAGAGAACAGTTCAGGGAATATTTATATAAGATTGGTACATGCAAGTTCTCAGGGTTTGATGAAATTCACCCCAAGAAATAAGGCAAAGTAATCTCTGAATGATTAGTGAATATCTCTGGGAAGCTGCAGATGGGAGAGATCCTAAAAGTCTAGAGAAAAACAAATTTTGTAATTTTTTTTTTTTTTTAAGAGGAGCTGAGGAATTATAGATCAAGCACTCTGGTTTCAGTTTCTGGAAACAATATGGAACAAACTATTGAAGTAAGTGGAAGTACCTACAAAATACAAAGGCTGTAAAAACAACCAACAAGGAAAAGTCATGAACAGATCAGATCAAATTTATCTGATTACCTTCTTTGAGAATGGTGTCAGCCTAGCATAGAAAGGAAAAGCAGTAGATATAGATGTAAATTAACTCATAAACTTTTTAGACATTTTTCCAACATTAGAAGCTCATAAATTGAGGAAATATGGCATGCATGTAATTGCCTTTGGGTAGCTATATAGCTAGTTGAAAACCTGATTATCAATGGATCCACATCAAACATGGAGGACATCCTAAGTAAATTCCCTAAAGAACTTGTGTTTGACCAAATTCTGCTTGGTATCTTCATGAAAAATGTGCATAGTAGAATGGAGGCTATACCTTTTAATTTATGGCTTGTACAAAGTTGGATGGAGTTTTAAGTATTTGGGGGAAAAAAGCTAAAAATGCTACCGGCAGTTTGGAGAGTTGGTCAGAAACCCAAGAGGTTATGTTTAAGTATTTATGAACCAAAGTTCTATACCTAAGAAAAAAGAAAGCAAATTGAAATTTGAAACTGGCTATTTTTCCATAAAGAAAGCAAGCAGTACAGTGGAAAAAGACATAGTAGGAAAGTAGTTTTTATTTTAGATTCATGAAGCAGAAATTAGTACACAAAACATCTGGTCACATTCCCCACTTAACTCCAGAGAAGCCTCGGAAGGTATGTTGTCTCTATTCTGGGAACTCCTTTTATGGTGAAGACAATATAAATAGAATCCAGCAGAGTGAATGATGAAGGATTTAGAAAGCATGACCTATGAGGAAACTGGCTTGTTGAGAGGTGGTTGGGGGTGACTTGATTATATGTAGTTACAATATTGATGATCACCAATTGTTTTCCAAGGCCAGAATAAATCAATTTGTTTTCCAGCATAGACAATGTTGGGTGAAAAAGTTTAGGAAACTTTGGAAGGATGGTGGAGCACAAGATTGGATAACCTGAAGATACTGAGAAACCACTGTCACCAGAAATTTGTAAGATCTGCAGTAAGATCTGTGAGGGGTGGCCTAGGCCTATATGATCTTATTTTGATGAGGGAGATTACTTAAGATGATCTCTGGGATACTCTTTGAGTCTAACAACAACATAACAATGTCTGAAAAGAAGTTAGAGAGGATTCACTGCTAGTCAACTGGTAGAACCAATGCCTGAGAAGAGGAAAAAATGGTCAATCTGAGGACAAGGATATGAGCTTTTGAGGTGTGGACTCACATTGTTTTATGAAGGAGCACAATGATCTGTTTTTAATGTAAAACATGGCAGCATTCAGAACTTACTGCCACTTCCTGTCATGTAATTATTTTGTAATCTTTAAAAACTGTTACACAACTAGAGGATATTATGCTTTTTTCTTCATTTTTTAAAAGAAAGAATATTCGGGGTACTCCATTAAAAAGCTCTGAAGACAATCCATTATAGCTTTTTATTATGATCTTCCACATTAGATTCTGATGTGTTATTTTTCTGGAAGTTGGAATAACTAAATTAATTTCTAGGAGTGAGAATTAAGGTTTAGAGGGACTGGGTGATGGAGAAGAAGGGGGAAGACAATTTATCCTATATTAGAACCCCAAATCATATGCTACTGTTTTGTCTGGTCACAAACAAAAAGCAGTAATGAGCTGAATGTATTAATTCAATTCATATGATTGAATAATCTTTGGCTGTCAAGTTATATGCTTTGTGAAAGTCTGAATGTGGGTTGTCAAATTGTCCAGCCAGGAAGAAAAGAGCCTTTTACCTACAATGGGCTAATGATAGGCTGACAATTTAATTACACAGCAGGGAAGTTCTGAAGAGGAAATGGGGTGCAGAAGCAAGTCTGCTTCTCCATACTGAAGTTTACTGCTTTGAATTAAATCTGAAGACACAGTATGTGCACACAGATCAGGTGTCTCACTCCATGTGTTCTAAACAGCTTGTTGGATACAGACAAGGAGACACTGTTAAAATTTGGTCTTAGCTAAATTGAATAGAGCTTTACTTCTATACTTGTCACTTGACTCCATAGATCTTTGGGCCTATGTTGTCTGTTTTGATTCTTTTTAAAAACCAATGGTTTCATTTGTTTTAACCTTTTTTCTGCTTTGGCTATGTTAATTTTAAGTTGGTTAACATCCCACCATTTCATCTGCATGGCATCTCACTTTTAAACTATGGTCCTGGACCAGACTTTCAGTGGCTGGAAGCTTGCATGTTTCTCTAGGGCATCTGAAGAGTAAGAGGTGTCCTTGGGATAGCTCAGGAGATGATAACACAAGAGATAAGGAAGAATTATGGTCATCAGTATTGACTAGGTAAGCTTGGCCTTAAACAGTAGAATAGAGGAAATAAAACCTGCATCCTTGGAGTCCCAAGAGAATGTGGAACAATGATAATATGATAATATGGCCTGGAGAAAAGGAGTAAATCACTTTAAATAGGCCATTTAAAATTGTTATCAGTATTTCTCCCAGACAATGGAAATAAATCATCTCTTCTGTCCTAATATGATTATGAATCACAAATTGAATAAATGCTAGCTAAAATTTATGGAGTTTTCCTTCTGAATACAAAGGCATCTGAGGAAAAGAAAAAGGAGGTGGTGAGGCAAATTAATTTTGTTTCTCAGTAAAGCCAGCTGGTATATTTGCCAGTCACAGAGAAAATACTTGATAGCTGATTCCCCAGGTCTTCTCACTTCCATGATCAGCTTCCTCATTTCCAAACCATTCAGGTATTTTCTCGAATGGCTCAAGGCAAACGGTAATGTGCTTACACCATCTCCAATTCATAAAGACATCCCTATTTGGGATACAAGATAACTGCTTTGTGAAGCACATTTCAAAACTGGAATCTCAGTTCTAACTTGGGTGTGACTCTCCATGATAAGATTCCCCGTGCACATAAAGGCTTCTGCTTATTCCCTAAAATACCTCAGTACCTCAGCAGCTCATTGCCTAGAGCTCATGGCTGTGCCACCCCGGCACACCACAAAGTTGTTCCTCTCCCTGTCCCAAAAGCTTGAGCTAGAAAGCATGCTCAGCATGCACTTGCTAGCTAAGTTGTGCCCAAACCGAAACCAGAGTAAGATGTGTCTGTTTTATACAGTTAATATGTCAGCAGTCCTTAGAACAAGGACCAGGAAGTTTCTTCTTAAAAGTGAAAATAACTGGAAAATTATTCATCAAATTAATCACTTCAAAGCTGCCCTTGTTTTTTGCTTCACTGATTAAACTTGCGAAGTGGCTATTGTAATGGAAGCTTTTTTTCAATAGGGAATATCACATTCTCTATGGCTCTAAGCTCAGCTCAACTCAGTTCATGAAGGTTGCTAAACAATTATCAGACATGAAATTCTGCTTTACACTAACTTGAACTGGATTTAAACCAGTGACCTACAGAGGAAAAACTTGCTAAGCTGCTGTTAGTTTTCCTTTTAGTGTTTTGTTCCTTTTTCAGAGAGCAAGGAACTGAAAATATTTCAAATCAAACGTTTAATTCAACTATCCTTAGACACAAACACATTCCATTGCCTTTAAAATGTACACAAAGCTTTTTGTATGAAGGTCTTTGCTTTACGGTTTGGACAAGGAACATAGAAACACACTGAGCATTAAACTTTCCTCCAAAACACAATGTTTTTTGGTCATAAAGGACAATGCAGAGACTGAAGTCCATTTCTGTTAAAAACAGGTACATCTCCACATGTCTTGTTAGCACTGATAGTTTCCAGATGGCACTAATGACTTTCATAGTCTGGCTAGGTGGGTCTGGGAATCCATAGCACAAGCTGTAGAGAATGTCTATGAGCACCTGTGGTACAGCTGAGAAAGATGCTGGGGACATCAGGAAAAAGGATCAGTTCTACACTGTATTCCTTTGCTTCAGATTTGTGGTTTTGGCATAGAACTTCAGATTGGGTTCAAGCACCCTAATGTGTTGTCAAAACATGAAATGCTTCTTTAAATCAATTTGGCTAACATGCATAATAATACTGTATTAAAAATAAAAAAAAGCCCAGTGTTACTGTGTGATCTGAAAAGCCAGGATCTTTAAACTTTTTAATTAGACTGCTTCTTCAAATAAAATAACCATCAAGATGATATGTATCACTGACTGAAAAGTAAAATTTTCTAGAGAATGCCATCAGAGGATTCCATGTTGTGTACTCTCTTTGGGTTTCTTCATGAGATGTATTAGATTAATATTTGTATTGCTTCTGTCATCATACTCTTCTTACTGACTGTACCCATATTGTAGATATTATTAGCATTAGAAAAAAGTTGCATACTTTCTTTGGATACAGAAGGAGAAATTTTCTTCATAGAACTTCTGAAAGTTATTTATATAATTTTTTTTCCATATGATTTGTTCCAAGAAGCTGATATGAGGATATCTCACTTGAAAACTAAATAAAAATTCCACATTTCACAGTTGGTTTTAGTGAGTCAGCACATCTACCTAGCTCTTTCCTTTGAACATAGAGTACTTTTTGAAGATGAAAAGTTTTGAATATATTAACGCCTCAGGCCTCAGTATTAGTTACAGCCTGAAGAAGGGTGTACCACGTACATACATAGGAAAGAAATTTTTGCCAGCTGAATGGAAGGGACTTACAACTGTGTGAAAACACTGTTTTCCAAGGGACAAGTAATGCCACTGGAAAGGTTACAGGGATGGCCAGCAGTAATTACTACGGAAGCCTTGGGAAAATATATCCATACTTTAAATAGTATTTCAGGTATTGAAGAGATCTGTGCACAAAGATGCTCAATTTAGAAGAATTTCTGAGAGCAACTGAAGTGTTGTTTCCTTTAGGGTAGTCATGTATTAATGAACAGAATGAAGGCAGACCTAAAAGTGAAAAGGTGGTTGGGATATTTTTCTGCAATTAGGATATGGGTTCCTAAGGGGGAAGAGTTAAGTTAGGGTCCAAGGAGCTCGTTATCCGTTATACTTCTTATCTACCTTGCTACAGGTGATAAAAGAGACCTCTGCAACATCAGCCCACTGAAAAAGGGAACGTCTCAGATGGCGGAGAACTCACAGCACACTCCTCCATTACCACTGGGGAGAGGGAATAGTTGATAACTGGACATCAGACTCACCCTTGGATTGAGGAGGAGTTAGCACCAAAGGACAACCTGTGGAATGGAGCGTGTGCAGTAGAAGCAGCACCAAAAGCAATTGTTGTCCAAATAGGGGCTATATGCAGTAACTAAAAATCTATCCAACCTCCATTTGATACTTGTGTTATTTTATAACCAATGGGTTTATTTTTCATCCTGCCCAATTTAAGCAACAACATCAAGTAGTTACATGAACCTTCTTCCTGAAGACCCTAACATTACCCTTGAGTGCACATATGTGCTTTGGCTGCGTCCTGATATGGGCGGTGAAAGTTCAGATGCCAGAAAATACCGGACAAAGTCACTGGGTAGATGTCAAAGTTTGAAATAACGCCTGAGAGCTCAGTGCCTTAATTGTCTTTGTGGCCCTTCATTGGACTCTTCTCAATACATCCACGTCTCTCTTGTACTGGGGAGCCCAGGACCAGACACAGTACTCAGCCTCACCAGTGCTGAGTAGAGGGGGAGGATCACCTCCCTTGACCTGCTGCCAACATTTCTAATGCAGCTCAGGATGCTACTAGCTGCCTTTGCCACAAGGGCACATTGCTGGCTCGTGGTCAACTTGGTGTCCACCAGGACCTGCAGGTCCTTTCTTATAAAGCTGCTTTTCAGCTGGTCAGCCCCCAGCATAAATTGGTGCACGGGGTTGTTCCTCCCCAGGTGCAGGACTTTGCACTCCCATGGCTGAACTTCATGAGGTTCCTGTCAGCCCATTTCTCCCATCCCATCGACGTCCTTCTGGATGGCAACATGACCCTCTGACGTATCTCCTCTCAGTTTTGTGTGATGAGCAAACTTGCTGAGGGTACACTCTGCACCATCATCCAGATCATTAATGAAGATGTTAAATAGGATGTGTTTATTAATGAAGCAAATAAAATTTTTTTTTTCCTAATCAAGGTGTACCTAGGCAAGCAAAGGGTATATATAACCAGGTTATAAGGGTACTTAGAGTAAGTGTGCTAGTAAAACCAGTGATAACTTCTGTGTATTTCCTTTAGTATTCATGAGACATAATAATGGCGCAGATAAGACATTTTGCTTTTAATTGATCCCCCCTCTCTCCCAAACCAATTTCAAGTCTTGTTCAGAATCACACAGAAGGTTTGTTGCCGTATACAGCTGAAGCTTGGGAAAACTTGGGAATCAAAGATATTCAGAAATAAAGCTAATTGTATAACTTTTTTTGATGAGGAATTGGTCTCTCGGGTTAGATGGCAGGCATTTTGTCTTGACATAGACCTTGTTCATGTGTTTCACTAATAGTTTTGTCTTGCTGGACATGGAGTGGTGAAAACTGATGCATTATAAAGCACATTTTTTTCTGGAAATTCCTAGCTCTAGCCTTTGTATAAGCAGAAAAGAACAAGGTTGGAATAAAAATTAGTAGTTAAACAGCTCTTCCTCTCATTTCTTTGCATCTGTTGATGTAAATTACAGTCTAGATCACAATCTAGGACTCACCCATACTGGATTAACCACAGCTAAGTGTCATGGCAAATATAGTCAGATTTTTTTGCTAATAACTGTTATGAGGATATAATTGATTTTATTTAAGTCTCTCTTACTTTTTCTGATTTAAAAATTAATTTACCGTATTAACTTCAATGATTTTAGAATGGATCTTTTTTCTTCCAGTAAAAAAATGCGAACTTCAGCTACACTGTATTGAAACAAATAGACACAAAGTTTAAGGAACAGGTTTTGGTTTTTTTTTTGCAATTGCCAGCTCCAAACTGAGAATCAAATCTTGCTTCCTAAAGACAGTCTTAAAAGCTAGTTTGCTCAATTTTCTTTCAACAAGAAAAAAGAGAATATGTCTAAACATGCATATTTATCTTCAGATAGCTACATAAACATGTTCATATCCCTTTTTCCCTTTTCATGGGTTAGACACAATTTCATTGACTTTCTGTCATTCAATGCTTCAGCTTAAGACTTAAAAAAAAAAGAAAAACATTCTAATGAAAACCAGAAAACAAAAAAATCCATTGTGAAGGCAAAGTGTATTTCTTTTATTCTGTCAGTTTAGTTCCACAATACCAAGCCTTATACATTGTGTTAGAATGCTGTTATGAAATCTTTTTAAAGATACTTTTTTGACAATTTCTAGTTAATAACCAGTTGGTGAGGTTTTTTTTTTACAGCCTCTTGTAAAGAACCAGTTTCTAATGTTGAAGAATTTATATAAAAATCTTCTGCTTTTTATCCAGGAATATATGGGGTTTTTTTCCCTAATAAACAGAATGAGATCAGTAGAAAGAATGATTCCCTCTAAATTGATTTGATTTCTTTTTGGTTGGTGAGCAGTCTAGTCAAACAAGGAGACTTAGGTAAACTAGTAGCATTTGCGGTACAGCATTTATGTGACATTATGTGGGCCAACAATTCTGAAGTTAAAATGTTTACTCAAATGGTCTGAATTTGTCAACATAAACTACTGAACTTGTAACTGCATTTTAACAACAATAGTACAGAACAGGAAAGTCATGATATATTCTAAAAATATTGGACAGGTCTTACAAATAAATTTGTGAAATTAATATTATATAGCCTTGATTAAAAAACGGATTGTTCCTCCATTAAACTGATTAATTTACTCATCAATTTTCTTCTGGTGTTGTTCTGACTTGATTAATGAAAATATTTACCACTGAAGACCCAACAGTAAACAATCCAAGCTCATATTAGAATGGGAAATCTTTTTTTTACCAAAGAGATTTAGATATTAGTCTTATTTAAGTTGATTAGGGAATTTTTTTGGGGTGAACTTGAACAATTAACCCTCTGCATTATGAGGTCATTTAGTATATGAATGTGGCTTGAGATGGCAGATTTGGCAGCAAGCAACATTAAGTCAGTTATTAAAGAAGGTAGTGGGTCAGATTCTCAGCAAAAGTAAACTGTTACAGTAAAACTTGTGCACTAAAATACAAAAATACTTTCAAGGTTGAATATAATGTTGTGGACGGTTGCTGTTTGTAAACACAAGTGTCCTCTTTCTAACCACAGTGCAAGCAGAATAAGAAAATAACTGGGAGAACCCCAGCTGTACAGGAAAATGTGGAGCCAATAGGAGTAAGTGATTACACAGAGCAAGGGCTACAATACATAACTGACCAGGAAATATGGTTTGACAAATAAATAATTGCTCTTATAAAAACAAATGGATAACAAGAACACAGGTACAATTTAGAAATGAAACTTATGAACTGTAGCTGGATTAGACCAAACTACTTGGGTGATTTAGCCAGGTCACCTAAAAGGCTTCTTGGAATTATTGGCTTTTCTTTCTGCGATACGGGGAAAAAAGAAAGATATTCTTGATAAAAATCTTTCTTGGCAAGTTCCTACAATACCCTTCTTTTTCCCAGGCATGTTCTTAGGATCTCAGTTCTCTTGCTGCTCTTCCCATTGTACTTCAGCAAGGGCAATCCTGGTGTAGCTGTGTTCTTTGAGTAACGAGAG
>VYZV01004344.1:38062-48637 GCA_013401275.1 Pandion haliaetus | reverse complement strand
GGGGTGGGAGCGGAATCTATCACATACATTAGGAAATTAAATATAACAGTGAAAACTAACATTTAATATAGCTTCAGCAAGCAAAAGGTACACTACATAAGCAGGAATCTTTCTGAAAAAATTACTTTTTGTTCACATGAAGAGTCAGGAGTGCTATGTTAAAAGCGCTAGAAAGGCTCATGATCCCTGCTGCCTAGTGATTTGAACATATTAAACCATTATTCTAACATACTTAATACAGTGTAATGAAGCCAGTTCTCTTCTCGTAACTGACACCTTTAAACAACCTACATATTTCAGTACCAGCTGTATTTCCAGGTACTAAGTGTATCTAAGTATAAAATAATCAAGAGATGTTTTTCCTATCAGTTGAGCTATTGTAGCATTAAAAGACAGAACCACTCAGCCTTCCCCTGAAAGGTGCTGGTGTTTAAATATTTCAAAAAGTTGCTTTTTCAGGCTTCGAGTGGCACTAAATATTTTTAAAGATGTTACCTCCTCACCGAACATCTTGCTAAGTGGCTTTTTTGAACAAGATAGCTGCTTTCCAGCCATTTAGCTTTTCTACACACCCCAAACATCAGCTTGATGAACGGCATGTGCGGGTGCCCAACTCCTTACAGCTGACAGCGCATACACCGACCAGCAAGCACATGAATGTATGCATAGATAGCACCGAATTACCATACTTATGTTTATTGGAGTAGTTGATTAGTATTGTCATCTGGAGAGACTGTTCTCGTGGGAGATGAGCTGGAGAAAGGCAGAAGGGAAACTGTTCGAGAAAGCTTCAATGAGGTTTGACAGGAGGAGTCGAAAGTTTCACAATCTTGTTGTAAACATTCCTCTCTGCCTTTCAGAAAACACAAAGTTTCAGCAATATTGAATTTTCAGTATACACTTTCTTTGTACCTTCTTGACTTTTTGACTTTAGGTACTTTACAAGTACTACAGAACGAGCAATTCCCAACACAGCTCGTTACATACCTCAGCAAAGCTACATGCTGCCACAGGTCCTTGAGATCTGCTCAAGAAATGGCCAGAGAGTCACAGACTTCTCTGGAAAGCCCATCTTTAGGCCAGTATGAACACTGCCCTCTCCCAGCTACCAGCAGCTGAACCCTCCTCAGCATTTCTATCAATCCTATTGAAGCAATCCGCATGCTTTGTTACCAGCCAAGTCCTCCTCCGCCTCCTCACTCCCTTACCAGTTCTTCAAAATCACTTTTTCATTACTTCTTCACATCTTTTTGTTATGAACAACAACTCAGGTGTTCATCTTACAGACCAAAAGGTGAATTCACATGAGTAAGTGTTCACCATCATGATGAAGGACCATTTAAAACAGACTTCAGTTTTTCCACTGTCTCCTTGTCCAAGAAAACCAAAAAATATTATTGCAAAAAAATTTTACAGGAGATCTCTCCATTTTCATGTGATCACACCCAGCTTACTCAAGCCTACCTTCAGCCTTCATCACACTGTTCATACTGTGAAAGGAATGGTGACCCTGAAAATACATTTTTTATATATATACTTATGTGTGTGCACACACACATTCACCCTGGTGTCCTAGTCGGTTTCTATCAAAAGAAATAATAACCATGTGCTCATTTAGAAACACAAACTTCTGAGTTCTCTCTAGTCATAAATGAGGATTTTTCCCACTTGTAACTGCTCAGAAGAACAAATCTGGAGTATTACAAGCAGTTTCACCATTCTGTCATTTGCACTATCTAAATACAAAAATGGTCGTGTTTTTCCAATCGGCTAAATGCCAGCCTCAACAATATCATTAAATCTGTACCAGATCTAACAAATTAACGAGCAAAGCAGTTAAGACCGTAATAGAGACCTTACTCTTACAACATAATCAAAAATTCTTCTTTACTTCTAACAAAAAAAAAAAAAGTCAAAACAAAAGCTCAGAACTTGAATTCTCATTTTCTGATTGACCAAAGGCAGTTAATCTAGTTCAAAAATGGCATCTTGTTTTGAGAAATAACTTGCAAAGATTTGGGATATGAAATGGAACAAAGCCCAAAAGATATAAAAAAGAAAGAAAGCAGCATTAGGCAGGTATAGGCAGAAAGTAAAAATACGCATAAAAGAGCACGTGGGAAAGAAAAGAAAACTAGGAGCACGGGACAGACAGAAATTTAAAAGGACAGGGAATATAACACAGAATTGTATTTAGCAAATTATCTTTTCAATTACAAGTAAGGTAGTCATAGGTAGCCCCCACCCCTCCACTCCAACTGGTGGATATAAAGGAAGTGGGATAGGGGAATAGCAAAAGGCAGCAAGAAACATAAAATACTAAAGTTTACTGTCAAGGAAGGTAATCACTGAATCTGTTTATTTTCTTCAAGTATTTCTCAAATCCAGAGCTTTGTCATGAAAATGATTGCTCACCAGACAATCCTGGCATCCCAGGATTTTATTTCATTTTTTTAAGTGTTCAAGCACACATATTAACTTGTCAGCATTGTATTTGAAAGTTTTATGATGGTTTTTTTTTTCCTTCCTTTCACTGCCAAACTCAGTACTCTATCTGGAGTGAAAGCAAGGTAGCCGTGCCACCCCAGCTGGCAGGTTAGCATTAGGCTCCAGGCACCCCGCTCCCCAGTGCAGAGGAAGAGGGAGCAGAAGAAAACAGCACAGTTGGCCCAAAGCAAAATAACATGAAATCTCAGCAAGTTATGTCCTCTACTTCTGCGCACTAACAAAGGGTGAAGGAAAACAGACAGATGTAAGAGCTTGTCCCATCATGAAAAAGTTGACCACAACTGGTGTTTCTGCAGCCTGGCAGTCTACAGCATCACTGGGAAATGGATGTTGCAAAAGCAGTATGCTTCTTCAGATTAAATAAATACACATCTTGATGGCTCTCATGTTTCTTTACAAGTAAAAATTAACTTAAGGGTATTGGTGACCAGCATTTGTCTGCTGTGAAGCTCAACTTCATTCAATTTACGTCTGTCATTTTAAAAATCCAGCCTATGAAGAAATGGTGGTAGATGGTAAGTGACGAGAATGCCAATCTAGTGAAGATGGTAAAATTGAGAAAATTAAATTCTACAACTGTATAAGAACCACCAGTAAGATCTAAGTTCAACACAACGCAGGTATTTCCAAATATTTGCAGTTAAAGGAGCAAATTTGATGTTTTATTCAAAAGAAACCCTCCGTGAATTCAGATCACCCCACTAACCAGAAAAAGCACGTAAGGGGAGTCAGCTAAAGTGGACTGGGAGGTCAAAGCCGTGACAGAAAACAGACATACCCACTGAGGTGAGTTTTGCACAGAGCAGGACAACAGCAAAACGCTAACCAAGCTAGGCAGATTTTCCACAGATAGAGGAAAAAAAAACCCGTGGGGGGAAAATAAGGCAAAGATTAAAAGACAAAGAGGTCAAAAATAAAACTTATGTCTCTAACTGTGTAGAAAGGCTTCATATTTATTTCTGTTCTTTCACAAAAGAAAGAACAAAATATACACACACATATATATACAAGTTTGAGCAATTAATACTGCAGAAGGAAATAAATCTGTGAGCTCCTGGCAAGGATCGCATTATTCTTACAAAATACAAACAAGTCTATCTTACAAGGTTTATAATGAGAGATTTATCAAAGCACCTTCTCGAGAAGTTGAAAATTATATCTGATACATCGAAGGCAATGGAGAAGTTATAGCACAACTGAAGACTCCAAAAACCTAAAAACTCTACCCATAGCCAAATGCCGCATTTGCTGCAAGGCATCTGAGGAGTGGAGGAGGTAATTGGGGAAGTGATAAGAATAGGATGAAGTGAGCGGTCCCAATGATGTTAGTGAGACTATGTATAGAATAAGCACATGTCACTATAAATACAGACTGCACCATCCACCCCCAAGTATCTGTAACATTACGGAACCGCTAGAAACACCAATGGAATTCTTCTAATTTCACCTTCTATATGGACTACTGGGAACCATTTTGATAGATTCATATAGAAACACTGGAGCAAGTTAAAAAAAAATTTAAATTAAAGAAAAAAAAAAAAAAGCAAGCCACAGCATAATCAAGACTAGAAGAATTGATGTATGAAGACAGAGGAAAATCACTAAGCATGCCACCCTTGGAAAAGATGCAAGTAATGAGGATTCTTACAGCTTACAAATACGTGAAGGATGTAACCATCGAGGAGGGACAGTAATTAGTCCAGAGAAAACGGGCTTAACTTCAAGTAACGCAGAGGAAACGCAGTTGCGAACTAATAATAATGTCATTAAATGCTTCCTGACAGAAAAGTGTAACAACTGATATTTTAAAGCATAGAGCATCCTATATATATGTGTGCATTAGATCATCTTACGTGGAGTGCAGTCTAGTCATGATCCTGCTAGACGGCTGCTAACGCAGGGGTCAACCAAAGAGCCTCTTAATATTCTTTTTTTGATGTGAATGGTGATGCCTCCTATTCCGAACCAAACTGCACAACAGGTTTGTACAGAAATTTAACTATATAGAGTACTTACGGCTGTTCATTTGAATGAAAATTTTGGAGTGATTACAGCTAATAAACGTGCTATTTCTAAACCTCTGAAGTGGTATTATGATTCTGATAGACCATATGGTTTCAGGGTATTTATACTGCAGTAGGCTCCTCGGAGACTTTTTGCATGTCGGCTGTGACTCAGGGGGTGTAGTGGGGGCACGCAGCCGGTTTGGGAGGCAGGGGGCTGCGGCGGGCGGACCTGCGGTGGGACATGTGGTGGACCCCATGCCCATCACGGTCGGTCATGACACCACCGTGAGCCACCTGCCCCCACCCAAGCTTCACCACTGCCAAATTTAAGGAAGTGTTTCCTCAATTTAAGTCGTCTTTCCCGATCCCAATACACAAATCAGTAATCAAAAGTTGGTGTTAATTGATAATAAATTAAATTAAGCAAAATTCCCTGTGTTGAGACTGTTTTGCCAGCAACAGGAGCAGATACTTTTCTAGATGTCAGCATTTAATTTACTAAGACCCCATTCCTTTACTAGCAGCATTGAGCTCAGTCAAGGCCTCCTGTGTCATCGGGAAAGTCATAGCCACTCTAAGAGTCCCCAACAAGTAAACAAGATATGTTACTAAATAATACAAAATGTCACTAACTTATTGCAACATCAATCCTATTCTCTAGAGGGACAACGGGAGAACCTCTGAAGAACAGGTGCACTAAGTATTTATTCTTTATAGGTCACTGAGATATTGATATTTTTTACCTCTTTTCACTCTGTTCCCACAGAGTTATGTCATGGGACAGAAGTATAGTCACATTAACCCTATTGTAATCCTGCCATTCGGTTGAAAATGTGGCCTATTAGTAATTAATCTTAGAACTGGAGGTAATAATAGCGCTCTCCACTTCACCGATAGCACCGCTCATCCCGCATTTATAGCTCGTACAAGGACCCTTGACAGGGGAGAGAGAACCAGGGGAACGTGTTAGCTGCTGCGAAAATGAGATAGAAGCTACTGACTTTGTATGTAACCCGTAATTCACCAAAAGCTTTTTCTTCATTTTTTCTGCAGTTAAACACATACTTTAAGAGACAAAAGGTCCATTTTTTTTCTCTCAGTGCACACATGGGAGTCTCATTAATGTTAATTGGATTTATGAATGCCTGTTGAAAAGAGAAGAAACAGTAAAGATCTCACATTTGCAGGGAAACAAAGGAACAATTTCTTGTGCGTCTCACTGATGAAGAGATGAGGAAATAATGTATGAGTCACTTTACATTACGATTCAAAATTCTTAAAACAGAAGAGATGAAAACACTGATTTCTGTACGGGTCATATTCACGTAAAGGACTCTTTCTAAGAATCCAATTTGAACCTTCAAGTGTAGTCCTGCTTCTAATTACCTAACTCTGAGAATAAATCATGGTCTCTGAATTGTAATTATACAGATTTGTTGCTATAATTCAATTTGGCAGGTGTAAAATACAAGCGTAATTTCCTCTACCCCCCCGTAGTCTTCAAAGAGACACTGAACTAGAGCCATTTGATAATTTATTCCATATTGCAGCTTTCACATTTACTATGCATCAAACTTCTGACAGATTTTTTTAGGAGGCAATTATATATGGCTCCAGTTACTCTACTAACTGATTTGAAAAATAAATCAAACACTCATCTCTTGACTACAACGTGGTCAGCATTAGCCACTACCTGGCCTGCAGCGCCCAGAGCACTTCAAAGCAAGCTCAAAATTTCTGCTACCTGTGATGGGGACAAGGGAGAACATACACAGTCTTCACATGCACAGACCTGCTCTATGGGGACTTCTCCAAGGTTGGTCTTCTGTTCAGTCCCATACAATTAATTGGAAACTCTCTGTTTGTATCCAATAGCCCCCTCTTACAGAAAAGAGAGATTCAGCCACTCATAAAGAGCTTTGGCACTGCCTTTCTTCAGAATCATATTTGCTCTACATAAATCCTGAACTGTAAGAAATGAGTATGGTGCCACACCACTATGTTATACAATAGCTCTGAATATACAGAATACATATTAAAAATATAATATATAAGAATATTTTTATAATATATATATTATATCAAATATAATATATAGAAATACAGAATATAAACTAAGTATATAAATATATAAAAAACAAACCAAATCAACCATAAGCACACCATACCCACTATATGAAATGATGCAAAATACCTGACCAATTTCCTGGAAATACTCAAACAATGGAAGTATACACTGTCTACCCCACTCTCTGTGAGCTCTGTGGGCTGAAGAAGATAAGCTTTATGGCTTGTTCTTTATTTTTCCCTCTTTGCAACAATCTGCATCTCCAGTAACGCAGGAGTGCAGCATTCAATGCCTTTAGAAATGCTCAGCTTTAGTTTTTCTTGCTTCTGCACAATCCTGTTCCAACGACAACAAATCAATTCCTCTATCAGTAGTGTTCCCAAGTAGCTTTTAAAAGCCTTTCCAAAATTAAGATTATACACTCCAGCAATTTTTAATATGAAAAAGCACAATCGATAAAATACTGCAGATAATGCATATGATTTGTGGAGAGTGAGAGCTAAACATGAATTAGTTTTGGACAAGTTCCGAGTCCCATCATCTTTCTTAATTACAAGTTGGGTCAACGACTATGAATCGCATGACTCAGCTTGGGAATCCCTAAAAAGAAATCATAAGTAGATTCAATAGTTGCATTTGATTTATTTTGTTACTCAGAGCTGAAACAAGCACTGTGTTTCGGACCTCTGACAGACTAGAAGAACCCCAGAGGAAGTCAGTGAAGACACCACTCCTGCCAGCCAGCCAGCCGTCATCTGGGATGAGGTGAGCCACGAGCACCCAGTGGTCCCAAAGGCTGTGAGCAGAACATGACGACGACATGCCTCGCTCCCCGAGGAACCTCATTACAGGAGATTAAATTAAAAGCCGCTCTCCTACAGATCAAACACAGAATCATAATGTTGACTGAGGATGGAAGGGACGTTTGGTCCTACCCCTTGCTTAAAAGCACAGCCAAGTAGATTAAGGTTGCTCAGTCAAGTTTTAAGCATCTCCAAGGACAGACATCCCACAGTCCCTCTGACAACCTCTTCCAGTGCTTGACCACCCTCAATTTTTTTCTCTTTCCTTGTACCTGATCAGATTTACACATGTCCCAACTTCTGCCCATTGCGTCCCACCGCGCACCTCCAAGAGGAGTCGGAGCAAAAAATTCTCCCAGTCCGTCCATTTCTCAATGCAAGAACGCAAACGAACAAGGCAGACGCTGCCGCCACGAATATGCTGACAGTGACAGGCAAACCTTTGTCCCTGAGCTATAGTTATTCTCCTTCTCCAGTTCCATCTTATCATTAGTCACTGTAATTGTCTGCTATTGTTTGGCAACCTTTCCTTTCTCGGCACGAAATAGACTGGGTATTTTTGTTTCCTTCGCATACCTAGCTGCAGTTTCCCCTCAAATACAAGCGCACTGGAAAACTCCACTTTTCTTCTTTACTTCTCCATTATTTATAAAGCAGGTCCACTCTGGGCACACTCCATCACCGCTAGCAGTTGCCAGCATAATGCTACACCTACCAGGCTTCTACGGAGTTTTTCTAATTACATTGCCTTGACACTTCCATACCCACGAGCACTCAAAGGTGTTTCATAAAGAAACTCTCAAGTATTTTGACATCCTGTTGGTAGCAAGCTCTTCTCTCTGCTCGACAGGCCATTAGTATTACAACTCCATAAACCTCTGGAAGCGGTCCTTTAAAACTGTTTTCATCTCTTTCTAATTCTTAATTCTACTTGCTAGCTCACTCACATTTGCTATTTGCCAAACAAACAGGTGTCATGATTTAGTGGTTCATTTGCGCAGCAGAAGGACAAGCAAGTATTATCCTGATTTTTCTCCCTCGTAAGATAAAATTTTCCTTCACACTATCAGAAAATCAGCATTACTGTTAGAAAAATCAATGCAAAGAACCAGCAAACCCCAAATCTATTCAGCGGTATATTCCGCTGCTAACCTGAGGGTATTGTAAAGCATCAACTAATTATATTTTAAGAATGTATCATAAATAAGCAGCATAAACTGTATTTTGCTTTAAAAAAAGTCCATGAAAAACCCCGTTTCATTTGTATAAACAGTTGTTTACTGCTCATGTAAAAGAGCATAATGTTCTTTATGTAATTACATTAAGTTTCCAGAGTCTCACTTTTAAGCAAACCTAAACTTTGTATCACTTTTTTCAACAATAAAGAGTATTTTGTAAAAATACAATGCTTAAAAAAAAAAAAAACAAACTTCTGGAGACTATAGTCCAGTGTGCTATGCTGCAAGCACATAAGAAGCCCAGCATCTCTGGTATAGTTATTTATACCACTTCTTTGCCTTTTTTTTTTCCAGTTAGAAACCAAACAAGGTGATGAAATAGTCAGTACTTAACATCCAGGTAAACATCATCTTATGCTGTTAAAAGCAGGGCAGAAAAATTAGTTTTGCATTAATGAAATGGCTAAGTGATTCTTTGTATCTCCTACAAGTTTCTGTTTTCCTCAGCATTAATATTTGGGGGTATAAAAGCAAGTTATCCAAACATACAAATAAATGCGAACACACACACAAAAAATAAAATTAAAAAAAAAAAAAAAATGCAAAACACAAAAAAAAAAAAAAAAAAAAAAAAAAAAAAAAAAAACCAGCCACACAACAAAGCCTTAATGTAAAAGTTAGTTACCTTCGCTGATTAATTCAATTCTGTTGGTCCAGAGAAGTTTATACTGCAGCCACAAGAAAAACAACCCTGCCTTTTCCCAAGGCCATAACCGCCGATGACACGCTCACCCCTTGCCCGCCAGGAGCAGAAAGGCAGAGTGCCGTCGCGCAGCTGGTACCCACATGCTGCTCAGGTCGCATCCCCATCCTCCCTGCCGCACCTCGCCGGCACTCCTCAATGCCACCTCTCCACTCCTTCCCAGCACGGCCAGCCATTAACCGAGAAGTGAAATGGACGTGAGATGAGAAGACTACATACGCATCTTTCTTTCCTAGCCCAGAGAAGCAGTGCTGCTGAAAAGGGCGGAAAGCAAACTTGCAAACTGGGAACAGCCTAAGACCGTGGTGCAGAGCCTGGACTGGCAGGTTTAGACACCGGCAAGACTTCAGGTGAACATCTTTGCCCACGCTATTCTCTCTCGTGATAAAGCCAACTGTTTCCAACGGAGCACGACCAAACCTCTTATACAATTAAACATCTTTAAGGAAACTTCCCTACATAGAGATGTATTTCAATAATGTCTAGTTTAAAAAAATAAATAAAATGAAAGAATTTTGCTTTACAGATTTAGGCTCAGGTTGTTTCATGGACTGCTCGGCTAGACCCCTGTATGCATCATAACCCTGTACAGACCCAAAGCGTCCCCAAGTTTTAACTCCAGACATTTTATCAAAATCCATTTTATGAAGCAGTAGCTGATACGCTATTCTGTAATGGGTATTGTGGTCTCCTGTTAAAAACACTTTCAGCAGAAGTTAAACACTGAGAAGCTGCAGCTATTTAAACAGATACCCTAAAAGAACAATTACATTCTGCCATGTAAATCAAGTTGCAAGTGTATTTATTGAAAAAATATCCACACAGTTTATGGGCACCTACACACAGAAAATACTGGCTTTTTTTTTTTTTTTTTAATTACAGTCTGACAGGTCTCAGCTACATTGACTTGTATTTGCTGTGGAAGTACATTATCAGTAAGCTGGAAAGAAAGCAGTTTTCCTAGTCCAGAAACCTATCTCTACAGGGTGAAGAGGAACAGGAGCAGCAGGAGTGATCTTCCAGGAGTAGGAGCAGGGAAGTGATCATCCCCCTGCACTCGGCACTGCTGAGGCCGCACCTTGAGTACTGGGTTCAGTTTTGGGCCCTTCACTACAGGAAAGACACTGAGGTGCTGGAGCGTGTCCAGAGAAGGGCAACGAAGCTGGTGAGGGGCCTGGAGCACAAGTCTTCTGAGGAGCGGCTGAGGGAACTGGGGTTGTTTAGCCTGGAGAAAAGGCGGCTGAGGGCA